>SCLH01000160.1:52801-75087 GCA_004367855.1 Oikopleura vanhoeffeni
AAGTTTGAGGTACTTTTCGTACAGATCGGTCGAAATCGACGCAAGAATCCGTTTTTTGAGAAATTGAGCTACAAAATTCTAAAAATCAATAGAATTACGGTTTTTTCATAATTCTAGGAAGCAAGTCCGATCGGAGTTTTGCAAAATGATTTTTAGATGGTTTTTCTAACAAATCTCTATCAATTTCCATTGAGCCGTTTCCGAGTTAAACGACAGTTGGAAGTCAAAAACAGTGTTTCTAGAACTCTAGCCTCCCACTGTGTGCTGTGACACTCTACCACTGTTTCAAAAAAGGGGTTTTAACTGCGTCCAGAGGGGGTTATAAAATGGTCCGCCGCCTAATGAGAGTTAAATAATTATACCCCGGCAGAACGTATACGGTCAAATAATTAAGCCTTTGGCGAAAAATAATACGGCCCAAAAAGGTGGTATTTGAACTGGTCAAGGGAGGTTCAAGTGATGCACCACTGTATGTACGCAAGGTGTATCCAAATTTTCAAAGATTTTTTCGAAATAACCTTTCGAAATAAATACAAGCAGGCTTGGTAGAAGAGAATGGGCTACGATAGGGATGGGAATGCATCCCTTGGGGATGGGTTGGGCGTGGACGGGATGGAAATGATTCTCTAGGGATGGGATACGATAGGGAGGGAGCATCCTTGGGGATGTGGTGGGGATGGACGGGGATGGAATGAGAATTCTCTAGGAATGGGCCATCCCCCATTTATCTCTACGTATCCTAAAAGCCATCCCTTTTTATCTCCCACGCCCAATCCCAAATTAAATCCCTTTTTATAAAAATTCTATTAAAAATTCTTAAAACATAAGTAAATAGTGAAGTAGCCCTTTTTAACCTTCAGTTTCTTTGCAGTACTTCCAATTTGAAGGTACTTCGGTACAATTCCGTCGAAATCGACCCGAATCGGTTTGTTCGAGAAAAATTGAGCTACAAATTCTAAACACTAAAATCATACGAAGATTACGGTTTTATTGAATTCTAGAACAAGTCCGATCAAAGTTTTTTTTTGCAAAATATTCTTGACATGGTTTTTCTTACAAACTCTCATCAAATTTCCATTAAGCCGTTTCGAGTTAAACGACATTGAAGTCAAAATCAGTGTTCTAGAATCTACTCCCACTTGGTGCTGTGGTGCTCAAAAACATTTTTTCTTCTTTTGGTCGGGAGCAAAAAAGAAGAAAATGTAATATCAAGTTCTTCTTCCGTGAAAAATGTGGCGAATTTCGCAACGTACGGAAAGGTCACACAAAAAATCTTTTTATTTAATTGGAAATTTCAGATTTGAGATAAATCGGCGAACAAAGTTGGCTGTTTGGTCAATATGAATAAATGCTCTGTCGCCATCGGCAAAATATCATCAGAGCTCTAATACTAAGTTAATAATTTTGAATCAATTCCCGAAATTTCATCTCTGATTTTAGGATTGAAAAACCTGCTACTTTTTTCTTTATTTCAGCAATTGACAATTTTGGCCCTAAATTCCAGCGCCTTTAGTTTCGGAAATGCAATCTTCTTCGCAACTCTTTTTATTTCAACTGAAGAGTGTTATCGCATAATCAAAAATGCTTTGGCCAAAGTTTGACCGGGACGCTATTTTGCAATCATTTTCTTGCGATCTTCCTGAAGTTTGTACGCGGTTCCATTTTTCTCGTATACTTGTGAAAACTCCTACTGTTGAAACGGAACTTTCAGTAGCAGCATTAATTCGAAGGATTTTCTTCATTAGAACTCTCCAAAGTCGGATCATCAAGGAATTTTCTATTAAGTTGCGATGCGAAAATTCACATAAAATCGATTTCTCCCTCCTTACATTTTCGCAATAAATTAAATCATTCATTTTTTGTATGACGTCAGTTTAGCAGGACATTTCATCGAGCGGAATTTCTGCATAAAACACATTAAACAACAGAGTTTTAATGAACACTGTAAACACGATATTGAAATATAAATTCTTTCTTTGTAGTGAAAAATATAACTCTCTTTTTTTCCACCATGAGTTACGTATAGTAATGTGTGTTGTTTGTCTGGTACCTTCAACGGTATTAAACGATTCAAATAAGAAAATACATAACTTTTTCTATTATATGTACTTAAAAACCCCAGTGTTAATATATGCAGCTTCTATAAAAACTCCAAGTGTTAATTTATATGCAGCTTTATTAAAAAATCGGAAATGAAAATTCTGATCTTCCGGCTTTTTTTGATAACCCCCTTAATGAGCTAAATGTGCCACCGGCGAAAGTATCGCTTGTCCTCAGGTGTAGTAGCGTGTAGGTAGCAGGTGTGGTAAGCGGCGGTTGAAATGACAAATGCTGGCGTTTGGGACGACCCGTACGGGAGCGTACCCACCGTGGATTTCGGCAAATTTTGCTTGGGCGCTAAGCATCGAACATTTTGGCCTAGGGTAATCAGACCCAGGTAATTCATAAATCTCACATAAATTCCAAAAAAATGACCAAACGCTGTTCTAGCTTCATAAGAGTGGAATTCGAAATTTGAGAATATTTAAAAAAATAAACAAAACTACTTAAAAACTCGTATTTAGGGTAACTTAAGGGGTGGGTGTCGGTTTTTTTTAGCCCTTTATAGAATTATATTATGGGATATATGATATCGTTATGACGAAAGTTACCAAGTGAATCTCATGGTGCAAGTATTTTTCAAAAACAACTCGAACAAACTAGAATTTTCAAAATTCGAATATTTTTTGCTTAAACCCCGCATCAAAGACGGTATTCCACCATCGACTGAAACATTTTTTAATTGGTGAATATATGAACACCGAAACGTATGCATGACATTAAAATTATCGTACCATGTCTTTAAATCGAATTCTATCGAATGTTTTCAATTATTTTTGAAGCTAAACAAAATGGTTAAACCTAATTATCGAATTTGAACGCTGATTGGTTAAAACATTTTGATAAGCTGTAAGCAAAACTTGTTTGATTCAGTGAAATCTCAGCTTCAATTTGGTGGTACTTGTCCGATCAAGAACTTTTTTTCGGGACTTTTCATTTCCGGTTTATTTTATAGTCATATTTTAGAATTCATGTGCCAAATTCAAAAATCCAAAAACCTCATATTGACGAGTAATATTTAATCAGCCTTAGTCGAAAAACGGCTTTCTTCTGAACATTGGGGTCTAAAAGAAGATAGAGTCTTGAAGTCGAAAAATTGTAAAAAATCGCGTTCAAAGTGAATTCTAGAAAATTCAAGAGCGAAATTCAAAAAAATACTCCAACATATTAGTAACCTCACTCTCCCGTACTCTGTGTAAATTTTTTCAAGACGCTTTGTTATTGTGGCGGGCTAAAAAGAAGATAGATTTAAAAAAAAAACCGTTTAAGTGCGCTTAAGAATAGAACTCACCACAGGTGGTGGATGTACAAGATTGACTTGGAGATGTGTAATCGTTAGAACGAAGGCTAGATCTACAAACAAAGTATCCTAGTAATTTCAAACAACTACCCTAGATTTGGTTCTGAGGCGTGATTGACAAAGGTACCAAAAAAGCGCACCCACCCCCACTTGAACCCTTAGGAATTCAAAAATTCCTAATTGAAATTCGAAAAGATCAATACGCTGTTTTTAGTGCTCATAAGAAAGCTGAAAATTCCGAAATTTGAGAATATTTAAAAAAAATTAAGAAAATTACGTCAAAACTCGTACCTACAGGTAACAAGACCGCCTGGGAATTCATAAATTTCACTGAAAATTTCGCAAAAATGAATCATTGGGGCGCTGTTCTTAAGCTTCATAAAAGAGCTAACATTTGAAATATGAGAATATTTAAACAAATAAAAAAATTACTCAAACTGGTATTTTGGGTAACTATGACCAAAAGAAGGAGAATAGGTCTATTTTAATTTACAAAAATACACGCATGGCTGTTTGGGCTTAATAAAAAGAGAAGTAACATCAAAACGAGAAAATTTAAAAAATTTTCGAAATTGATATATTTATATTATTATTGAAATTAAAAAAAAGCAAAGCTCAAATCGCCAAAAAGCCGATAGAAGAAAGATTTTATGTTTTTTAATATAAATTTGTAAAAAACCATAAGCCCAAAATCGGCCAAAAGCCGATAAAAGGCGGATTTTATTACTTTTTAATTTAAGAATTTGTTCAAAATAAGCTCAAAAATCGCTCCGAAGGTCGGATCAAAGTGGTTTTATATTTTTTAAATTTGATTTTTGGTGAAAAATGAGCCGCAAAATCGGCCCGAAGGCCGTAAAAAAAGGATTTTTATGATTTTTATTCAAATTTGTTAAAAATGAGCCCCAAATCGGCCGAAGGCCAAATAAAGATTTTAAAATGTTTTTCATTTAAATTTGTAAAAATGAGCCCCCAAATCGGGCCGAAGGCCGATAAAAGGGGTTTTGTGTTTTCAGTTAATTTTGTTAGGGCTTCTTTTTTTACAAATTAAATAAAAAACATTTAAATCCCCTTTTAGTGGTCTTCGGCTGATTTGGGGCTCATTTTCGACAAAAATAAAAAAAAAACAGAAAACCCGTCTTATCGCCTTTATGGCCGATTTGGGGATTGCATCCCATCCCAATTTTAGGGAAATGTGGATGGGAATAAAGATAGAAAAATCAGCTAGTTGTGCATCCATTAAAAAGCAGAACCACAAGGATCGTTAAAAAAATTTAAATGAAGTTTAATACGCCATATTTGAACAAAAACTAAGATACAAACTTTAAAAAATCAAAAATTGCCGGTTACGAAATCCTCAGCAAAGTTTTTAGTTTATCATAATTTTAAAAAAATTGAAAATTGTTTTAATGAAACCGCAATATTTCCTTGTCAAAAGAACCTAAAAATTAATGCCATTCGTCCATCGTGCCAAGTTTTATGTAGGTAGAACTGAACGAACCTTACTTTAGCAGAGCATCTGAGAATAAACAAATTTTCAGCGTGCAAAAAAAATTCATATTTATCATATCATAGGTACGCTGTTTAATGTTAAAAACTCCCACTTTGAAATACCACTAAAAAACTTTCGAGCCTTATAATGAAACTGTGTGATGCTGAAGCGTCTTAAATAATAAACACCATTCACTAAAATAGAAATCAAAAACAATGACGGTTTTACCAATTGTTTAAAATTGGGCCCAAAATTTTTTTCAATAATTTCCGCCACATTTTTATTATTTTATATTAAGCTAAATTCCAAAAACTCTAGATTGGGTGTACTTTTGTGTTTCTGTTTCTGAAACTTCTTAAGTCTGTTTTATCCCTGAAAATGATTAATTCGAAACGTGCTTAACCATCACACGAATCGTAGCAATTGTGAAAGTCTAAAAACCTTCCCATAAAGTACCCAACTTAATAACCATGATAACTTATAAAACATATTAAGAATATAATAATGCCGGTTTCTTTCCCGTATAATGAGATAAAAATCTCTCTGGTAAACAGAAAGTGTGGTTTTTGGGGAGAAGCTGTGAGTATTGTCTTATTTTCTAGTCTATGACTGTAGATGTTGTTATATAACAATCTGCAGTCTAAAACCGCAAGATATCTTATAGGTCGCTGAACTGTAGAATTGTTTTTCAAAGAATCTACAGTCATGACCCTCCAACAGTCACCCCTTCTTAGAAACCAAAAAGTCAAGTTTAGAGTAGCAATAATATCATTAGAAATGACAAATGCTGGCGTTTTGGGACGACCCGTACGGCGTGGATTTCGGCAAATTTTGCTTGGGCGCTAAGCATCGACAATTTTGGCCTAGGGTCATCAGACCCCAGGTAATTCATAAATCTCACATAAAATTCCAAAAAATGACCAAAGGCTGTTCTAGGCTTCATAAGAGCTGGAATTCGAAATTTGATAATATTTAAAAAATAAACAAAATTACTTAAAAACTCGTATTTAGGGTAACTTAACCCTTAGGAATTCAAAAATTCTAATTAAAATTCCGAAAAAGATCATACGCTGTTTTATGCTTCATAAGAAAGCTGAAATTCGAAATTTGAGAATATTTAAAAAATTAAGAAAATTACTCAAAAACTCGTACTAAGGGTAACAAGACCCCTGGGAATTCATAAATTTCACTGAAAATTTCCAAAAATGATCATTGGCTGTTCTTAGCTTCATAAAAGAGCTAACATTTGAAATATGAGAATATGTAAAAATAAAAAATTACTCAAAAACTGGTATTTAGGGTAACTAGACCAAAAAGAAGGAGAAAATCTCATTTTTAATTTACAAAAATAACCATGGCTGTTTTGGGCTTAATAAAAAGAGAAGTAACATCTAAAACGGGAAATTTAAAAACTTTTGAAATTGGATATTTATATTTATTATTGAAATGTAAAAAATACAAAAAAGCCTCAAATCGGCCAAAAGCCGATAGATGAAGATTTTATGTTTTTAATATAAATTTGTTAAAAAATAAGCCCAAAATCCGCCAAAAGCCGATAAAAGGGGATTTTATATTTTAAATTTAAATTTGTTCAAAAATAAGCTCAAAATCGGCCGAAGGGCGATCAAAGTGGTTTTATATTTTTTATTTGATTTTTGTTGAAAAATGAGCCGCAAATCGGCCGAAGGCCGGTAAAAAAAGATTTTATGATTTTTATTCAAATTTGTTAAAAATGAGCCCCAAATCGGCCGAAGGTCCATAAAAAAGAGTTTTATGTTTTTCATTAAAATTTGTAAAAAATGAGCCCCAAATCGGCCGAAGGCCGATAAAAGGGGTTTTGTGTTTTCAGTTTAATTTTGTTGGGCTTCTTTTTTTACAAATTTAAATAAAAAACATAAAATCCCCTTTTATTGGTCTTCGGCTGATTTGGGGCTCATTTTCGACAAAAATAAAATAAAAAACATAAAACCCTCTTATCGGCCTTTGGCCGATTTGGGGATGCATCCCATCCCCAAATTTAGGGATAAATTGGGATGGGAATAAAGCTAGAAAAATCAGCTAGTTGTGCATCCCTTTAAAAGCCTGAACACAAGGATCGTTAAAAAAATAAAATGAAGTTTAAACGCCATATTTTGAACAAAAACTATAGATACAACCTTTAAAAAATACAAAAATTGCCGGGTTTTACGAAATCCCAGCAAGTTTTGAGTTATCAATAATTTAAAAAAAAAATTTAAAATTGTTTTAATGAAACAGCAATATTTTCTGTCAAAAGAACCTAAAAAATTAATCCATTCGTCCATGTGCCAAGTTTTATGTAGGTAGAACTAAACGAACCTTACTTAGCAGAGCATAAACAATTTTCGCGTGCAAAAAAAATATATTATCATATCCATAGGTACCCTGTTTATGTTAAAAAACTCCCACTTTGAAATACAACTAAAAAACTTTCGACCTTATAATGAACTGTGTGATGCTGAAGCGTTCTTTATAATAATAAATCAACCATCACTAAATAAGCAAATCAAACAATGACGGTTTACCCAATTTTAAATTGGGCCCAAAATTTTTTTCATAATTTCGCCCACATTTTTATTATTCTATATTAATGCGTAAATTCCAAAAACTCTAGATTGTGTACTTTTGTGTTTCTGTTTCTGAAACTTCTTAGTCTGTTATTATCCTGAAAATGATTTAATTCGAAACGTCGCTTAACCATCACCCACGAATCGTACAATTGTAAAAGTCTAAACCTTCCCATAAAGTACCCAACTTAATAACCATGATAACTCATATAAAAACATATTTAAATATAATAATCGGTTTATTTCCGTATAAGAGATAAAATCTCTCTGGTAAACAGAAGTGTGGTTTTTGGGGATAAGCTGTGATATGTCTTATTTTGTAGGTCTATGACTGTAGATTGTTGTTATAAACAATCTGCAGTCTAAAACCCAAGATATCTTACAGGTCTATGACTGTAGATTGTTTTTCATAAGAATCTACAGTCAAGCCTCAACCTCAACCTCAACAGTCCCCCCCCTTCTTAGAAACCAATCCACACAAAATAAAGTACAGTAAGACATGTCAAACAGTACAAAATAATATTATTCAACAGTTTATTTCTTAAATAGTTTTTCACCAACCAAAGTGAGCGGTTAAAAATGGAAACATCGGTTTAAAATCCCCCCTTACAAATTAAACAACAACCTTGAAACCAACCATAAAAAAATAAAAAAATGACCCTACAAAATAAATCTTCTTAAAAAGTCAGTTTAGTAGCAATATAATAATTATAAAACTTAAAATGAGTGCTACAGTACAGAATAAATTTTATGAATGACAGTTTTTTCTTTAAAAGTATTTCTCCAACATAATTGTGCGTTTCAAAATGGAAAACATCGGTTTAACGTCCCTACTTCCAAATAAAACAACAATTTTTTAAAAAACCAATTATTAAAAATAATCATAAAAACTTAACCATGCATAATTTACCTTAGTAAAATTTTGTATTTTTCATAAAATGATTCTAAATCAGCTTTGAATCGAAAATGATCAAAAAAAAACTTGACAATTTTACATTATTTGATCATTATAATCTTCAAGAACATAAAAAGGGCGTACTTTCTTTATTGTGACTCTCCCTTCAAAAATGAAATTCCGAAATTTTGAAAAAGGAAAGTTTTTCTTACTTTAACCTTCCTTTAAAAGTATTGCAATTAAGTTTACCATTACAGAATATCTGAAAATTAATCATCATTCAAATTTCCGAAAAAAATTCAAAATGTACTGTCTTTAAGAAAAATTTTTATAAACCATTACACGACCAGCCATAAAACTTTGTGAAAACACAACCCTTCTTATTCAAAAGATCTCTTCATTATTGGTCAATGGTCAAAAAAACTAATAATTTTCATATAATTTCATCATAATAATTATAAAAAACATCAAAAAATGGCATTTTCTGTATTGTCACTTCCCTGTTAAAATATTTGAATCAGAAAAATTTGAATAGAAAAATTTTACTTTACTTTTAACTTTCCTTAAAACGTATTGCAATTATATTTCACAATTTCAACAGAATGTCCGAAAATAAATAAGCATTTCCAAAAAAAACCACAATGAACTTTTATTTTAATTTCCAGAAAAAATTTGAAAAACAAAAAAGATATTTTTCTTGACCTAAACCTTTAAATGATTAAAAACAATTTTACAAACGACCGACCGACCGATCCGAGTTTGTGAAAACACAACCATTCTTATTAAAATATAATGTTATTTTTTCCGTTTTTCGAACATAGTCTAAAAACAAAAAAAAATTTGAATAATTTTAACATAAAAAGAGCTTTTTTTCCGTCATTGATAAGTTATCAGTAATAACTTTATTTTACCTTGTCCCTACAAATTATTTTATTCTGCCATTATTTGTGAATTGTCAGAAAAACACTTTAAATTTCTAGCCTTGATTTGACCCAAAATTGCATAACTTGTAATGCAAGTTCAAAATAAATGATTTTTGAAATGTAATCATTGTTTATTTCTTGCATATGCCCTCATAGTGTCTTGTCTCCACTTTTTCAAATCCGAGTCTACAGAAACCACTAAGGTCGAAACCTTTTGTTTATAAGCTTCCTACAGTTCCGTCAATTCCTTTATACGCCGACAAATTAGTAAAAAATATTCCGTGCATGCAAATATCTTATTTAAACATAATTTATTTGATAAATAAATTATCACCCGCATCCGGACGTCACGAATGGGGTTGGTCCCGGGACTGTCCTTTTAATCCTTTAAAATCATAATCCTTTAAAATCTTAATCTTTAAATCTTTGTCCGAGTTCTCCAAATTTCGATCGATTTTTCCAACTTTTTACAAAATAAAACCATTTTTTTATTTTGCTCCTGAGGGTCCTCCGCCCCTTAAAATTGCGCGCAACCTTAGATTTTCCGACATATATTTCACATATATCTATAAATATATCTATAAATCCTTATTAACAAAAATTGAATGGCCTCTCAATACAAATGTTATCTTTATGACAAATATATTAAAAAAGTTAAACTTTTTGTTCTCTAGGGATCACCACACCCTTTAAGGGTATCCCGATCCCTAAATTGAGACTTTCCCGATAAAATATTAGCCAAACTGAGTGTCTAGGATACTATTCAGATTAGCCACTTTGTAGAACTAGCCTTCAACTTGCGATAAAAATTTGCCAAAACTTTTTTTCATGAATACACTCTCAGACACATTAGCGAAACAAGGAGACTTAAGCAAAAACCGAAATTCCTACTCCTCTTATGTTATATTTTGAAATAAACCTTAATTTTAATATAACCTGTATAATTAGTGTACAAAACTTAACAGCGGCGCTTTTGTCGATAAGTGCTATATTTTTACTAAAACATGCAAAAAACTACCGTTTCTTTGACATTACGCCTCGAAAATCTTACTCCTCCCAGGTTAAATTTGCAAATTAGCTCAAAATTTTGAAAAAGCTAGTTAAGAACAAATAGAAACTTTCCAGTGGCGTTTTTTTTGCAATTTCGACCCAAACTCAAAATATGAATTTTTCAAGGTCACGTGAAAAAATTTTCGAAAAAAAATGTGCTTGGATTTTTTCGACAATAGACTCAAAAGAAAGCGGGTAAAGCACTGAAGAGAAAGTTGGCTTACGTCAACCCGATATTTTTAGGTGCGAATTTTTTATTAGTTTTTATTGTGTGTCAAAGTACAACAAACGTATTTTATTTGAACATTAATTTGGTGAAAAATACTTAGAATAATAAATCGAAAAAACGCAAAATTTCGATAAATGTATTTTGGTTGTCATTTTGGGTTTTTTTAATTTGCGTCAATAATCATACATACAAATTTATTTTGGTGCATTTTAGATCATATATACTGCAGAGAAAGTAGGAGACCGGGATACCCTTAAGGCAAGTGGTGACGATATCTGATAGGTTTCTTACGAACGTATTCATCAAACACTATTTGTAGAAGTATATTTTTCTGACTATAGTTATTTATACTATAGGCTTTTTTAATTTATTGTGTGTTGGTTTAGTATATTTTTCGATACATAAATTCGGTCTTTTAGGGGGCTTTAAATTAAGTGTGAAATTTTATTGTGCTTTCGTAATTATTCAGTTCCTTATAATTTCGATCTAAGAATTTTTATTCAATCTTATTATCGTATTGTTGATATTAAATCTCATTTTAGACTGGATATTACTGCTCCGAGTGGAAAATAAATTTTAAATTTTAATTTTCTGATCGTTTGGTTGTTTTGTGAAAATATATTTTTTTCCATAAAAATTAGAGAAATTTACATAACATCTGTTTTCAAGTCGCCATAAGAGAGATAAATTTCAAAAGATAATTGGCTGCATCAGATTTATAAGAGCCACTAATGTGTGAACACGTTGCAAGCAAATCTCCAATGAATAATTCAATGAAAATGTAGTGACGAGATAGTTTTTTATAAGTGGAGTCCCGGCAAATTGGGGGCTGTTTGGAGACCACTGAGGTAGTGACATAATTTGGACGGGACTGGGTCAAATGACAGAAGAAAGTGATAATCAAACGAAAAGAAAGAGAGCTTTTTAGTGCTTTTTGGGAACCGCTACTTATAAGTGCATTATCGTGATCTCTTGCAAGGTTAAATAATTTTCGAAATCTTAAGGTTATTACCGGGCTACATCAATTTTTTCAAAGAGTTGTATCTACATAGGTTAAAATCCGCCCTCTTCAAGTAACAATGGTCAAAAAATATATCCATAGTTATCGGGGTTCACTCGGCACTCTCTTAACCCCCACCTTCAGGAGATCGTACTATCCGCCCGCACCTCGATTATAAAAATATCGAATTATTTGATATAATAAATGGTAATACTTACAGCTGAGTTTTTTGTTAATTGTGGTTCCATTGGTTTTCGGTCTCAGTCCGGTCTAGACATGCGTTTTGGTACTGGAGAGACTAAAATGTGCTCAATACAACAAAAGGTTAAATTGGGGCCAATTTTTTTTCTCCGGAGAAAAATTTTGCTGGGACCATCGATATATTCGTTCTTATGGTATTTGAATAGATAAATTATTGATTTTATTAAATAAATTATTTAATCAATATTTAAACTGGGGAGAGAAATGAGTGAAAAAAAGACTTTGAAAATTGTCTGCGAGACAATTTCAATAGCTCAATATAAATATTACAATCTTATGCTGAAGGAAATGGTTCAAGAACAATACAGCGAAATAGCTTGTGGGTTTTTTGCGGCAAAATATTATTCAGTATATTTTCCGTTTTATAGCAGCAGGGTCCGCGTAAATAGGTTGAAGTGGCGTTATGGGTTGAAACCTTACGAAAAAATCCACGTAAAGCCTCCGCAACTCGCTCCGAGCATCTGAAAATGAAAATGAGTTTTCTCCTGACGTCCGCTGTATAGGTTGAAAGGCTGCAAGAAAGATACAGCGTGAGTTTTTTCGATTTCTCCGCTTTTTAACTCTGCAACGGGGAGAGCAGCCCAAAATTGCTTTACTTTGGCTTAGCCGTGCTGGGTGTAGTAAGTAAGAGTAGAAAGATCGGAAGATTAGACGCACGTCTGTAGGTTTTTTTTCAAAACTTTCTGTCTCTAGGCAAATAGAAGATAGGCGTTTTCGAAAAGCCAAAAAGTATAGGCATAATTGTAGGAATTTTTTATAAATGAAAAACAGTTAAATTAATCAATAATTTTAACTTGTAAATTTTATTAAATCTAGTACATTGTTGAATTGTCTTTAAAATCTGCACAAATTTTTGTTCAAATAAATGTTCTATTCATGATTTCAAAGTGGCACCATGTTTGTCTGGACGATTCAACTGATTTATATTTTGTTGCTTGTTGATAACAAGTGAGAAATCTTCTGGATATTATTTGTGCTATATATAAGTGCAGTGAGCAACTTACCAGTCTGTTACATCGTTTTCNTTCCCATAAAGTACCCAACTTAATAACCATGATAACTCATATAAAAACATATTTAAATATAATAATCGGTATATTTCCGTATAAGAGATAAAATCCCTCTGGTAAACAGAAGTGTGGTTTTTGAGGAGAAGCTGTGATATGTCTTATTTTCTAGGTCTATGACTGTAGATTGTTGTTATAAACAATCTGCAGTCTAAAACCCAAGATATCTTATAGGTCTATGACTGTAGATTGTTTTTCATAACAATCTACAGTCATGACCTCAACACAATATTGTACAAAAGTACATTTTTTTTGACCCACGAATTCGATGTAGAATTTTAACCGCTTAATATTGTTTTATGAGATTCACTATGATTGTACAAAATTGTCTGAAATTTCCAAATATCGACTTCAAAACTAAATTGCATCGCTCATTTTTGACTGAGAGCGGACGAAAGACAAAAAAAATATAATTTATAGCTCTTCTCTTAAAGTTGAGCTCCGCTCCATACAAATGGCTGTAGAAGACTTGTATGAAAATATTTTCAACCGAAAACATCAGAGACAATATAAAATTGTACGAGGATTAAGATTTTGTTAATTAAAATGTCATGGCATATTCTTCTGTCAAATGAGAGCGTTCAAAAAAATGAAAACAGTTTTTTTCTGGACTCCTTTGTCTCACAAAACTGACGATCGACATAAAACGAATTATTATAATGTTTTTAAACTACACTTACTGATGCAGAATTTTTTCGAGGAACAAAACTTTTCTTTTCAAAATGAAATCAGACTCATACTTTGTCAACACATGGGATTTTAAGTTGTGTATGCCGAAATTGAAAAAAACTTGAAATACAAGCAAAAATAATTTATGAATCATACTGTATGATTGGTAAAACTCGGATATAACAATAAATCAATCTCACTTACCGATAAATACTTCTCTATTATAAATTTATTTCTTTTGAAGTTAATCAATCGCAGTTTTACCTCCAATTTTGTATTTTTTGATGTTTTTTATTTTGATCTGATTTTGAATCAACACACACATCGGCTCGGTCCTGATATTCTGTTTCTGCGTAATTCTGACGCTTTACCCAGATTCACAGCTGACAAATTATCCCTATATAATCTTATTTTTTGATAATTATGATCGAACCGATCGAACTAAATTTATTGCGCCTTTTTGTGCTTTTAAGCGCCTCATATACATTTGTAGTTTAAAAATAGACATAATCAAAAATGCCATTTCATAGATTAAATTTAAAACAATTTATTTTAACAAATCAGAATTCAATCTACATGTTTCGCTTTTATTGCATTTTCAAGTTTTTTTTTTAAGAATAAAAAGTTTAGGAAAAGGTTGCGATTCATTTAAATCTTTTTGAGCGAAACAAAACTTAGAAAAAAAATGAGAAATTTTTTGAAGAATTAGAGTTTACAAAAAACTTTGTTACTCTAATAATACTTATCAGAAAATAATTTTGAAAAATGTTTTAGTTAGGTATTTATTTAGTGTTTCATATGTGATCAAAATACATAATTTGAAAATGTATGAGTTTGATATTTAGACAGAAATATCGAAAATGTGACTTTCATCGCTGAAGGAGTGTCGGTTTTGAGCCCTTTGAAATTGAAAAAATACTATTTTTAAAAATACAATTTTGAAGATATTTGTTTGAAATTTCTTCATAAGTCGTAACTTTGAGATCGGATGTGTGATAGTGATTTTATGATTTTTTGAAAAGGGCTTGTACAATTAAGTACAGTAAGTGTGTAATTAACTAAAAATTTAATGTTAAAATAGTTCACAGTTGGAAAATTTGAAATTTTTCTCACTAAAAAAAATTTCAGACAAAAATTCCAATGACAAAAAAAAATTCTTTGATTAAAATTGTCCCACTTAGTTAGTATGAATATTATCAGGCGAAATTTGACCCAAAACAATTCCGAGGGATTTCAAGCTATATCGAAAATTATGCTTAGTGGGCCTTTTTTATCAGGCGTCATAACTTTGAGGCAGTGACCAATAAAAACACAGAATTTCTGTAAATCGTCTGATGTAATTGGACTCTGCCTTAAAGTTATGACGCCTGATAAAAAAGGCTCACTAAGCGTCATTTTCGATATACCTAGGTAGCTATTCGCAAACTTTTTGGGTGAAGAAGAAAACGTCACTAATGTTCTTCAATCGAAAGCATTTTTAAAAGCAAGGATATTTTGGTTGGAACATAGACTACATTTTTTAATCTTATATTTTCAAATCTTTTTTTTTTCTTTAAAGATGCTGGCGTATCATATTCTTATCGAAAATGCAATTTTAGTTTTAATGAAATGTATTCCAGGGCATAATAATCAGTATAATCTGTAATTTTAATGTATAATTTGGTCAAAAATTTGGTTTCAAATGTACAATTTGGTTTTGAATTATTAACATGGGTAGACCGCAGTCTAAGATGCTCAAGCCGCCCGTACGGTCATGTGAGACTTGATCATACATCGCCAATTATTTATTTTGTGTTATAAAAGACATACCCAATTTAGTCTTCGATGTCAAAATTCAGACATTATCTCGCTAATGGATCGAAAACATTTATTAAATATTTATACGAAATGAGTATTATTTCACTTATGTTAAATCTGGGTAAACTCACTTAAAAAGTACTAACAAACGTTTTTTGATTGTTAATTTCCATGCATGAAAAAGTTCACGTCATTGTGTAACACAATTTGTGTCTCGGTGGAGTTTTATTTCGGATAAGATTTTTCCAAAAATTACTCAGAAACCTCCATTTTTTTATGGGGGTGCCAAAAACTGGGCAGACTGGAGTAAATATAACTTACGAAAATAATAAGTTATTATATTTTCTTATGCTTATCATAGTTCGTTGAACTGATATAGATATTTTTCAGCTTAATAAAATTCCTAATATTTCCTAATATTTTCATTAGAAAGCCGACCACAAGGAACATTATGGCTTTATCGGATTCTCGATTCTGATTGGTTGAAACTTCAACCAATCAGAATCAAGCTTTCTCAGCATTAATTGCCAGAGTTTAAACAATTTTCGTTTTCACTCCAAAATTTCGAGGCAAAACCTTTTATTCATGAAATAGTACAACGCGAAAACATAACTGTATTATGATGATTTCATAAAAAACTGTCCATTTAATCTCGATTTTCGTCTCTGGTTACTCATGTGTACAGGGGTGTAAGTTTTCCCTTCTTTTTCAAAATTGGATTCGATTTGAATTTCCGCCGTTTTGATGGTTGATCTAGAAAAGACGTGGGTTTTTGCCATAATGAATCGTCTCACCCTTAGCTTTCTCATCCGCTCTCATTTGGGAAAATAGAAGGGATAAATCTACACCTTGTATAACCCTCATGTTCTTTAAGATTTTCATTAAAAAGTCGTACTCAAGGAACATATAAGCTTATTTGGATTGGTCTGATTCGTGATTGCTTGAACTTCAACCAATCAGAATCCAGCTTTTTCATCATTAATTTTCAAGAGTTTAGAAACATTTTTCGTTTTCACTGCAAAATTTCACAAAAAGTGATCTATTTAGAAACACGAAAAAATTAAAAATAATCATGATAGAAATTGCAACTCCTCATCTTGAGGTGCGAGTTTCGTCGTGCCAATCGGATTCTCATTTCGATTTCGATACAACGTCTTGCGTAATATTTTTTATTCGAGAACGTTCTTTTTTTATTCGAGTCGTTCTAAGCCTGGTCGGTATTGGCCAAATTAAATTCTCACGTAGGTGGGATTAAGATTGTTTATTTCCAGCTTTTTGAAATTTGTGCCAATTTTGTGCGAGTCTCATCACGGGAACTGTATTCTGATTGGTTTAGATTTCAACCAATCAGAATTCGGATTTACTTTATTTTCTGTGAAAAAAAAATTCATTTTCGACATCTCCATGAAATTTTACGTCAAGTAAGTGATATTTAAATGATCGATCTAAAATTCTCTAACATCTTGGACCGAATATAAATGACCAAGATTAAAATTATGAAAAATAGCAATAATTTGACACCTTCCTGAAAAAATAAAAAATTGTGCCTACAGGTGCCTACTTTGATATTCTGTCATAATCTTCAGAATTTTTAGGAGATTTTTTTAATTTCAAATTAAGGGACTGAGCATGCGAAGGTGTTAAATTATCCAAAAAACCGTTAAAATATCGGTTTCCGGTTATCAAAAAAAAATAATTGCCACCAGGGTCAGCGGACTAGTCAATCGGTACATATCTGAACAGGTCGTCAAATTTTCAGACTAAATGTCGTATTTTTTAAAAGTCGTATCATTAAAAAACGAATTGGAAGGAACTGTAGACACACGAAAGATCGTGAAAAATGGAGCCTTTCTTAGAAGAACCAAACTCCCGTCGTTGAATAATCAATATCACCATAAAGCGTTCCAATTATTTCAGTTATTTGATTCACTAAATTTGCACTAAATATGCAATTTATAAATCATTTATTTATTTTTGTTGGAACTTTTATTTTTGTAAATACTCTAGATTCTTCGATTTTGATGTTTAAATTCTGAACTTAAAAAAAGATTAATTTTGAGTATAATCAATAAAGTATTAAAACGTTGATACATATAATATTTGAAAACCTTTTCAATTATCGTCACCAACTCCCTTAAAAAAGTTGAAATTAATTCGTAAAAATGCTCCAATACGGATCAAAAACTAAACCAGCAGATGTTACTTTCACTTTGAGTCTACAATGCACTCTTAATAGTATCGATTTTCACGAAGGATTCAGAGTTTTGAATTTATATAAAAAATTCTAAGTAGAATCTGCATTTATGATCTTACGTTTCTTTGTAAAATTCATTATGTGGGAATGACTGTACGCATTTTTTGAGCTCGTGCAACAGAGCATCGCAATCCAGACTATCAAAAAGCATTTATTATCATATGCACAGTTAAAAAATTTAGTTGGAAATTTTCAAAAGTCTTCAGTTCTAATCGCATTTCCCCTCACATTAGTCAAAATCCCAAATATCTCATTTAAATTGGAGCAAGTTTAAGGGGGGGGTCATGTCTGATTTTTATGAGGACTTAAAGGCAATCAAAGTTCACCAAATTACTTCGAGATGTCTACAAAATGTATTTCCGATCAAATCTTCAAAAAAAATTTCGAAATTTTCGCGTTTTTTCATTTTTTTTCTAAGTTTTCTTTCAGAATTAAGTCAAAAATATTGTTTGTTAAGATTTGACCACTAAAACTTCAAAATATCGGGTTAACGTAGGCCAACTTTCTCATCAGTGTCTCATTGGTTTTCTTTTGAGCCTATTTTCGAAAAAATCGAAGCACTTTTTTATTCGGAAATTTTTCGAAAATGACAAGAAATCATATTTCGAGTTTTAGCTGGAAATTGCACAAAAACGCGTCTTAATCGCCTACAAATGTTCTGGAGAATACTTGATAAAAATTTGTGCCGTTTTGCAAATATATCCTCGGAGGAGATAGATTTTGAAGTCTGAAATTGTGAAAAATCGTCGGTTATTTGGCGTTCTAGAATTGTTCAGTTGTCGGATCAAAAAAAGCTTGTCTTAAAAGATTGGCATAGTACCGTTACGTGCTCTGTGAAAATTGGAGCTCAATTTGATATACCGTCTGGAAAGAGATAGATTTTGCAGTTTCGAAAGTGTCTTCTTGTAAATATACTGTACCTTTCAGTGTAATGGTCAAAAATAATTTGTGATGCGTTTTTTCGCTTGATTGAGGAGTTTTCAGTATATTTCATCCAGAAAATGTCAAATCAGAGTCGACCACCCCCTTGAGGGTCATTTCCGAATCTGAGAATGTTGAGCACCGTGCCGCACTACATTAACCCTTGTGATCACAGAGGCAATATATTTGCTCAAGCATACCTAAAATCATCAAAAAAAACAAAAAAGGATAAAAGCATTGTTTCTTTCCGACGCATTATAAAACATTTTGCTGCGATTCCAGAAATATAATTGAAGTTTATTTCTAACATTTCGTTCGATTATTCCGGTACTGGACATCAAATTTAAATGTGAGATTAGCCAGTTTTCAGGAAAGTGTTTTGTGCATGCATAATGTTCAAAATAAAAATGTATTGGTATCTAGGGACAGAATTTTTTTTTGGAAGTGAAATTTCAAAATTTGTCGTCCAGTGGTTAACCCCCTCACACCCAAAACCATTGAAATTCCCCTCACACCCAAAACGCCATTCGGGGACGCCACTTTGAGCGGTTATTGCGGAGAAAATAAATGCGATAGAATATTCATTATTTTATTGACCCGAGATCAAGGATAGATTTAAATTGGAGGCCAATAATTTTTTCGAAATTTTAATTCTGTTTGCTCGATAAATGCAATAGAAAATAGAGGTTTAGTTTCAGGTACTTCATCGGAAAACCATACATTTTTCAAAATCACATATGAATTACAAAAGATTAAGTAGAACACTGGCTATTCAAATATCATCTCGAATTTTGAATAGCTTATCTATATCGTCTGAAAAACAAGTTTTCGTATCCCTTCGAGCCAAAATGCACACACTAAAATCAAAAACAAATTGAATATAAATAGTTTTTTACTTGANTAATTGAAGTTTATTTCTAACATTTCGTTCAATTATTCCGGTACTGGACATCAAATTTAAATGTGAGATTAGCCAGTTTTCAGGAAAGTGTTTTGTGCATGCATAATGTTCAAAATAAAAATGTATTGGTATCTAGGGACAGAATTTTTTTTTGGAAGTGAAATTTCAAAAATTTGCGTCCAGTGGTTAACCGCTTTACTGGGTGGGTTCTGGGTGCTGGATTGCATGCAAAAATTATCTTTCTTTGTTTGAAGCAAATAAATACAATTCCTGGGTCAATCGGTCTTGAGAAATCAATTTCGGCGAAAATTTTTTTGGTAATTCGACTTTGAACCCTTTTTTGAGAGTTTTAACCAAAAATAGCATATCACATAAATATGTACAAAAATGTTATTTTGATAGCGAAATTGAATTCTGCATCAAAAACTGAGCTAGGAAAGTATTTTTTAAAAAGTTCAACACTAATACTAACTGAAAACAGGCCTTTGATTGTTTGTTATGATATTGACATGCTGCTTTTATGTTTATAGCGGTGCGCACTTGATGTATGATTAAGAGAGATTACCTCAAAATGATAAAAATAAAATCCAAACGTTTTACGTATTTTTAAGTGCTTAATATTTTTTGTTCTAAGAAAAAAAGAATCTAAATGATATAAAAGAGAAATATCCCATTTTACGAAAGTCACTTTTTTCATTATTACAAATAACCCAAACGTAATCTGCTTTAAAAAATCCAAACCTTTTGTGGTCAACGATGTTTCTGATTAATTTTGCAACTTTGAATCAACTTGGAAATAAACTCCGCGAGAAATATCCTGCTGGAGACAAATAAAGGCTTGAGAAAAAGCGTTTTCGTAAAGTGTTTAACGAGTTTATTACGATTTTAAATATAAATTGACATATTTCAAAATCATCACCAGTGTTCACGAAACAATAGTTTTTCTTTTATTTTTACTTTCCAACATTCCATACAAAATGTATCAGGCTTCAAAAAGTAGTCAAAAACTCTCCAGCAATTGCTGTGTTAGCACCCAGAACCCCCTTGAGTGGTCACAGGACAAGGGGTTTTTAGGATTTCTGTATTTTTCCGACCACCAGTAAAAAGTTTTTTTGTGAAATTTTGATTTTTCTTGATATATTTTGAAAAAAATTTCTGGTTTTTGCATTTTCTGAACATCAGAAAAGGGTTTACCGGAAACTTCGTTTTTTTCTTAAAATTAACCAACAACCCGGAAAACCCTCATCCGAAACCTAGCCGGAAAACTCTGATATTAAAAAATTGGAATTTTCGTTAATGAATACAGTTATTGTCGGCAATGGGCAACACACGAGCTTTTGGCAAAAAGTGTTGCCCATTGTTCACACTCTATAAAATGATTTTAAGGTTTTTTTGCGCTTATGCTGATGCTAATTCAATAACCTGAATAAAAATCTAAGGCCGATCTATCAGAAAATTCAAAAAAGTCTTACTGAATTACCCGCATTTCATCGTCAACATAAGCAAATAGCCCGATAATTTGAGCCAAAAAGGAGAACATTAAGGAGGGTTTAAGTGGTCACAGGTCACCGGAAAAATCAAATGTGCTCGAAAAGGGGAGAAAAAATGGGGGGGGATTTATTTGTTATAATATGATAAAAAATAGATTTAATCAATCAAAAATTGTCCACACTGTCACTCGATTACTATATATGGATCACCCGCCCTAAGAGTACAAATCCTAAATATATGAAAAATGCGAAATCTGAGCATTTGATTTGTTGATCCTTTCTTAATCTGACCAATGAAATCGGCGTATCCCGCAATCAAAGGTTTTGATTGGGTGCTAATATCTTGCGTTGTTTGTATCATTCAAATATTTAGGATTTGTACTCCGAGGGCGGTAATCCATATAAACCTAAAAATAATAACAGAAGTCTAATAATATGCTTTTATTTGGAAAGATAGCCATTTTTCATAAAAATTCGTGATTTTTTCATCAAAATTTTTGACTGTTTTAAAAATAACTTTTGATTGATGCTATATCCCCTATTCACACTTTTGTAAATGTCCTACTACTACTTAAAAACACACTACGTTTCCTAATCAGAGCCGGGATATTTACACAAGTGTGAATAAGGAATATATAGATCTTATCCGATTAAAGTTTGACATAGGGCAGATATTTGTGCGTCGGTAGTACCCAGTCTACTTTGTAAGGTATTAACAGAGGGCTCAAGGTTGTTGAAACTCCGATTACTTTTGCATTAGTAAGTTGAGAAGTTAAAATTTTGCCTCAAACATTTTAAATTCTAAAATTTGAAATGTTTGGGGCAAACTTTCAACTTCTTAACTTACTAATGCAAAAGTAATTGGAGTTTCAACTACCTTGAGCCCTCTGAAATAACTTACAAAGTATAGCCACTATAATACAGTGTGAACCATCATTGATGGTCCATCAATTATCTTCAATGACGATTCGGCACCCACTCCATTGAGGGGTAGCTGTTTTTCAAAAAATGTATTTCAAGTTGTGCTCCATATATTTTTTTAAGGGGGTAGCAGCGATGTGGCTGATTGGAGTCAATTTAACATACGAAAATAATTAGTTGGTTTATTTTTTGTGCTTATTATCGTTAAGTGAACCAGAATGAATGTGTATCAGCTCATTAAAATAATTTTTTATCTAATTAAGGAAAGATTTGAGTTCGAACTTTTATTTTTGAATTCGTAAAATTTTCCAAAAAATTCAATGCATTAAAAAAATTTTACGTATTTTTCGTCCAAAATTTTTTCTGATTTTATTTTTGAAATCTGTGAATAAAAACAAAGAAAAAGTCATTTAGACTTTTTTCATGCATGTCTA
>SCLH01000160.1:86162-110387 GCA_004367855.1 Oikopleura vanhoeffeni
AGGGGGTGGTCAGGGTAAGCTTTTTGGTCATTTTCGACTTTGATCGTCAATTGTGAGAAAACTAGATATGAAAAAAAATAAAATTGATGTTTGACCTCAGACATTTTACGCAATAATTGAATAGTCAAAAATATTCGTAATTTTCTTCTGGCAATAGAGAGCAAAAAATATTAGAAAACGACGATTTTTCAAAGTCTATCTCCTCCGTCAATATTATATGACAGTTAACTGAATTTAACAACTGAAGCAAAACTACTTTCTGAAGAAAAAATGGTGTAAGTTTTTTGAAATATTTCCCTAGAATGCTCTTGAGCGCCAAAAATATTGAATTTTACTAGTTTTTTTTTCCCAACGACCTTAAATTAGGTTGCAAATAATGCGCCTATAACAGAAAAACCGTGGTAGCTAGGACATTTTGGTATTTGCCAATCATTTTTGAATTACTAAATTACCCAGAAAATATTTCCAGTTTTTTTTCTTAGCATACACAGTTCCCACAAAAGCTTGCCCTGACAACCCCCTTAATACTGGCTTATTCGAAATTTGGATCAAAAAGTATTTCTTCGGAAGTAAAGCTTAAGCAAAAAATGGCCTTTCAATCAATTTGTCATAAAATTTGAACCAAGTATCCGAAAAAATTTTAGGAAATATTTTTAGATTCACATTGTTGAATTTTAAAATAAATTATATGGAGAAGTTTCTGCGATCATTTTTCCTATCATTTTTGGCTGATTTAAAGTGGCTTTAGCCTTTCAAAAGGCTATATGCTTCGGAGGGTAAAACAAAATTTCATCGATTATCAATGATTTTCACAAATTTTCTGCACAATCAATTTCATTTTAAATGTAACTATTAATTCAATAAGGCCTTTTGACCAAGTTTCTGATGAGTTTTGAGTGAGGAATCCTGTTCGATAATTAAAAAATTTATTTGCTTACATTTGTATTTATAGACATTCTCGAGTTAGTTACTCATGTATAAAAGCTTTTAATAAACATGCTAATATTTAATTGTTAAGAGTATGGAAACATATGCCAGCTTCGCTTACAAATTACCGGATGAAAGAACAAGCATTTTTTCGCCAACTTCCTTCAGAGCAACATTTCTAAATTAAGTGCGCTGAGAAACTTTTGCCAAAAAAAGCTTGTTTCACTGACCAGTTATTTGTTAAAGCGAAGATGGCATATATTTTGATACTCTGCAAGAAACTGAACAAATAGAAAATCGAACGAAAAAAATACTCTGACGATTATTTTGAGATCCCATTAGGCTGGTACAGGTTTGCGGGTTTTTTTGAAATTTTCGATATTTTTTCCATAAAATTTTTTTAACAAATTGTACAACCTGAGTTTTTATTTAATTGTCACTTTTTTTTCGTCTGGTGGCTAGACAGCGAGATTGAATTACTGCCGAATTTGGGCATAACAAATGACTAATTTTTGGCACGTGACTTTTTATAAAAATGTTTTGAACCGATCAAAAGCCGGTACTTCTTCAAGTCTTCGTAAAGTGAACATTTTTTATTATTTTCTTGACTTTGGAAGGGTGTTTTTGGTGATGCAACTTCGATTGCTTGTTCAGTTGAAGTTGACGCGACGGAAGGCTCAAATTCGAATTGATCATGGACGAGAATTAATTCAATTACAGTAGTTTATCAATTACATGTAGTTCATTTTTAATTTTACTGATCGTATCGTCAGATTCTAAATTTAAATGATCATCTAGATATTTAGCCCATGCATAATTTCGTTTTTTGACACTTTCAACATCCTTCCCTTGGAACTCAATAATCGTTATTAACTTTTTTCGAAAAGCATCTATGTTTTTTTTCGATATCCAATTATGTTCCTGGTTCCTCCAGTTCTTTATAGAAATCGTTGATTTTCATTTTGAGGACGGCCGAGCCCTACAAAATTTTTCATTTGAGCCCATATATAGAATAATCTTAATGTCAAGGTTTTCATTTAAATTGCATAAAAAACGCAGTTTTGTTCTTGTTTAATTTTCCGATTTAAAGTGGCGATATCATTAGTTTAGAATTGATTTTATAAATTGCATATAGTCGGAAAAACTTTAATTTTTCAAATTTTCCTGATTTCAGGTGGTGGTATCTTCAGCATGGAATCGTCGTTTGTTACAGTATCCAAAACTTTATTTGATTGGCCTAGATTCCTTTCTGATTCAGGCACCAAAATGGATAGAATTTGAAGGCTATGCTGATTCAGATATGCTTTGCGAATATAAACTATAAAAACGGGTTTAAAGTTGTTAATGTCATATTTATTATAATATTCTGAGCTCTATATCGAAGATCCTGCCTAGTGTAATTTTTATGTCAATAACAACATAAAAACTTAGACGATTNGGCAGGATCTTCGATATACAGGTTAGTGAGAAGCCATAAGGTGGCGCTGTAAGTAAGTTCCCATGCTCAACAACAGATGAGTCATGATTAACGACTCATCTGTTGTTCAGACTCGTATACAACTGGTATGCAAAACATGATAAGTCATCGGTGAGTCATGATGACTCACCAATGATTCATGGTGACGTCATCGTGACGTCATCTAATGAGTTATATTATGACGTCATAACACGATGACGTCATTCTGAAACCTGAGAAAAGCCCGATGAGTCACCTGAGTGTGAGATTTTCAAAATTGCATAAAAAACGGAGAAAATTTAATTTTTCAAATTTGCTCGATTTCAGGCGGCAGTATCTTTAGCATGGAAAATGTTATATTCCAAATTGCGTAGAAAACGCCAAAAATTTTTATTTTAAAAATTTGCCCGATTTCAGGCGGCGGTATCTTTAGCTCGAAATATTATATTGAACTTGAAATATTGTGTACATAGAACGAGTCCTTCATGCAACTACGAAGTTGACACTTGTTTTTCTTTGTAAAATTGTCACTTCTTTTTTCGTTACCAAATTGGCACTTCTTTTTCGTTACCAAATTGTCTCTCTCTTTTAATCCGGACAAAAAAAAAGTGACGATAAGGCTTATTCTATATATAAGCGGCTATATAAGCGGCTATAGTATATCGGATAAGCCTTTGTATATTTGTCACTTTTTGTTTTGTCCGAAAAATACTGTCTAGCGGCTAGACTCTAGTCACCAGACAAAAAAAAAGATGACAATTAAAAAAAACTCAGGTTGTACTTTTTTCGTTTGATATCAATAAATACAATGCTATATCGACGATATAATATCGTAAAAATATAGTAAATATTCCATTGCTGAAAACCCTGTAACACCCTGTACCAGATTCAAAATAAAAACTTGAGTTTAAAGATGTGGTCCAAATTTTTGTGCGACTTCTGGTTTTATGATTTCGTTTTGTCCAAATCTATTAATTTGAATAGGCGACAAATTCAAGAACTAAAGTTTTTCAATACAATCAAGGGGGTTGTTGAAGTAGAATGTTAGAATTGCTGGGAAAATTCTGCATTTCTTTAGCTGGACTGAATAAATATGAAAATTATTACATTTTACATTATTACAATTTATAACATACAATAAATTTGAACAATCAGCAAATTATTAATCAAATAACTATGATATTAATANAATTCTTCATCAAGAAAAAAGGGGTGACTTTCATCAGAAATTAGCTTATACTGCAATAAATTCAATTTTCTTACATATGATACAATAGTTTCACAAAGGACTGTCAATTGTTAATTATTATTATGTTAATTTCAGCTCTTGCCCTTTTTTCATTTTAACCTTGACCATGTTTAAAGTTTATACTATAAATAAACGGTATGTTTATAGTATGTTCCATACCAAAGACGGTCCCTCATTTATATTGGGTCACAAAATGATGGGTTTTCTTGGTTTTTTTTAAATTTAATGCACATTATTTATTGCGCATCATTTAATTGCATAATTTTTATTACCCATCAGTTATGAGTCAAAAATGAATTTTTGAGGCGCTTTATAACAGTAGTTTATGGGTAAAAATGACGAGTTGTGATTTTTATCGAAGAAGAGTTGGTCCGGAGAACAAGGTTTTCATTTGTTTATTTCAGAACAGTTTATGTCGACAAATTTTAATTATGATAGATAATTTTTTTAAATGTCATTAACGTCATGTTGGCCACTTTCTCCAGGTCCCTAAATATAACAAAAACAGCTAACCAAATAAATTAATAATCATTGAAAATAAAAGAAAATCCAATTCATACATAAGTTATGTAACATAGCTCCATACTTTACTAATCAGGGAAATGTGAGCGAGGGCTCAGTCGAGGCGTAGACTGTGAAAGCATTCAACAGTATTTACTTAAAGCAGCCCTTCTTTAAGTTAATCTAAGCAAGATTTATTATCCATGAATTGGAAGTGAAATGGATATTTATAAAATAAGATATTTCTGGAATTACACTAAAATTATATGTTATTCTTATAATTATTCTGGTCATAAATTAATATGATATAATTCACGTGTTTTTTATAACATTTTCATATTCATTTGTTATAACATTTTTTGCAACCAAAGTGCCCTCTGAAAGTAAAGATGCTGCCAGTTCCGCAGATTCGACTAATTAATACAATTTTTATAAAAATAATTTATCAGAAGAAGGATTTATATTATTAATTTCACGACAGTTTTGGACCATAACTTATAGTTCATTGGGCACAATCTGTTGCCATCGACACATGGTACTTTTCTTGGAGTAAATAAAAACATTTAAAATTTTTATGTCAGATCAAAATAAAAATGGGGAAAGGCTCTCTACTTGAGATTCTCAAGAAAACAATTTTCCGGGCAAAATATCGAAATACTGCTCCGTGAATGAGTGCCTAGTAACATTTAACTATTTGTGGTAAAAAAAAATACTACGGCCAATAAAAAACGGTCACCAGGTGAATTATATTTCCAAACCCTTGACATCGGCTATAGCTGAAGTAACTTAATGAAAACAGTTCACTACTACGACATACTTCGCCTGGAAAATATGGACAATACTATCAACTGTATCCTAACGAAAATAATTTATTCTGCGTATAATTCAATTCAAATCAAAAAATTCGAGAAAGCTGTTGAATTACGGATAAAATGCGCAAGTTCAAAATTTTTAGTTTTAAATCAAAAAATAATACAAAAACAGAAAATCCGAATTAAAATCTAAAAAGAAAACATAACACGGAAGATATTTTTAGGCATTTTGACTCGGATTTTACCATATTTTTTTGTATTATTTTGATTACCGGTTTAAATTCCGAATTGGAATTCGTATCGATCTCACACTGTGGGACCCACAGGCTAATCCCATCATCCCAAAAATATCAGCCGAGCCCAGCCAACCACGTAAAATTTTTCAATCGCATTGGACAGGCTACCCACAGTCTTCCGCAAGCTTCGCATCACCTTAATTTTGGATCATAATTCACCAGCTGGATAGGCAAAATGATAGGCAAAAATTTTTTGGAAAATGATGATTTTTGGAAAACAGGACGTAATTTTTTTCCAAAAAATTTTATGGGTCAATTTCAGTACAGAAACTGAAAGTGCCCCCTAAATAAAATCAGAGTTGGTCGATTTTCGCTGTTCCTACCTTCATTTATAGTCTAAAGACCTCAAATATTATCAAGGTGTTGATTTAAGCAAATTATACATTGAATCAGAAAATTTCTGAACAAACTGTTAATTAAATAAAATTTATTTCACAATATAACGAGAGAAAGGTTTCAATTGATCATTGTTGTGGAACAAAAAAATCCACCGCACGAATGAGCTCTACGATATTTAGAAAAGTCCCAAAAAAAGTTTAAACAGTTGTGTCAGCGATCGTACATGCACCATTTCTCTAATATTTTCTCAACATATATGTATATTCTGATTGTATTCTGAATGTACATTCTGATTTTTTAGAGCTTCTCGAAGCAGAATTTTTAATTTTGTCTCAGATTGTTCAATAACACCTAAGGGTGTGGGTGTCGCAGATTTTGACAGTTTACGAAGCTATTTTTTGATAAACTAGCAGAGCTGATATCCCAAAAACTTTTGCATCTTGAAGAACAACTCTTCACGGTTTTGTAATTAACAGTAATCTGATACAATCTCACCTACGCCTACACCTGCGCTTTGAAAAGCCTCTAAAAACATCCAATACGCATTTTCTCCTTCAATTTTCACCATTTTTTCATTATTTTTTTTGTGTCAGGCTCCAGAGAAGCCTCACACATAATGCAAAAGCGCCCTTTCCTCGAAATTTTGCTTTTGGCGGCGAAAACGAAAACAACAATTATTGATTAATTTATGATGTAAATTGAAAGTGCGCTAATTTGTTTTCTTTGACGCTACCAAGTTAAAATTGCACCAAAATCCTAAAAGTGTTTGAAATTACGAAAAAAAAATAATTTTGTTTCAAATTCAAATAAAATGAAAAGTTGACATGGCACCCAGAGACGCCAAATCAAAATTTCAAAAAAAACTCTAATGTTTTGTAAAACAAGGCCTGTGCTTTCAGATGCAGTATGAGACAAAACTGTATCTCCTAAACCGGTGGAGGAGATAGCTTTTGCCTGAGCCTCCCAAACTGACCAATTCAAAGATTTAGGCTGAAATGAAAATTTGACATGGCCCCCAACAGACGCAAAATAAAAATTTCAAAAAAACTCTCTAATGTTTTGTTAAACAAGGCCTGTGCTTTCCTTTACTTTTTGTTTTTTCGGTTTTTTTCCGCCAAAAGCAAAAGTCCAAGTAAATGACAATAATGCATCATGTATGAGGCTTTTTTGGAGCCTGACAAAAAGAAATAATGAAAAACAGTGAAAATTGACGGAGAAAATGCGTATTGAGTGTTTTTTGGAGGCTTTCTAAAAGCGTTGGTGTCGGCGTAGGTGGGATTGTATCAGATTATTGTTAAATCACAATTCACCGTGAAGAGTTGTTCTTCAAGATGCACAAGTTTTTGGGATATCAGCTCTGCTAGTTTATCCAAAAATAGCTTCATAAACTGTCAAAATCAGCGACACCCACACCCTTAACTCGACATGTTAATTTGAAAATCACGAGAAACGTTATTTAAAAGACTTGCAAAAGCAAATTTTGAATTTAGTTTTTCGATGAGCGCGATAAAATTTGCGGTCGAAATTTGAAGAAAATGGTATTTGCGGTCTCGATTCGAGACTCTTGAACACTATTATTTCTTATAATGTAGTTTAAACAAGTTTAGCGGCCGTTTTAAGTGATATTTGAAGTTTTTGGTATAAAATATTAATTATAAAGTCCACTAATTATGCGAATATATGAAAATGATAGACTGCTTTTTGTGTCGTTGCCATAAATAAGTCGCCACCTATTTTCGAAAGGTGTTGTTCAACGATTACTATTCAATAATTAATAAATATCTGATGACACGTATATAATGACAAGAACCTTCTTTGAGCTTAGTCAAACCTCTTTGTGATAAGATAAAAAATATGCGATTTTTATTTGCCTTTATTTTTCTAGCACTTCAAGGTTTAATTATTCAACAATTTTCTAACGATTTTGAAAACTTCATTTAAGATTTTCAATGTATTTTTCAGTCAATGTATACTCTTAGTACTACTTAACACCAAGGATCGGGAAATTTGTAGATAGATTTTATTTGACTCGACTCATTTGTGATTTTTCGAACAATTTCAGCAAGAACAACCTAAGATTTTTTTCTCACAAAAATTGAGCGTTAACGCAAATTTCGAAGAATACAATTCGAAAAAGAGAACCTTAGTATTTTCGTGTTTTCCGTGACTAAATTTTTCGCAAGTTACAACTGTGACAGTATGTGTTTTTAAGGAATGGCGAGGAGACAAACGTTTTTTTTCATCTGAATCCTGACCGAATTTGTAATGGTGAAATTTTTAGATTTTTCCCGTGATAACCAGTTCAACGGTAATTCGCAAAAAATCGTTTTTTCCGGTAACTTTGAGCAATTTTCATGACTGATTCCCGGTCACGTGATCAACCTCGGCTGCCAAAAATCTTTTTTCCATATATTTTTTCCCAAGTTTTCACAGGCAAAAAACTATTTGTCGTTATCTTGTCTAGCTCTCCCATTCCAAATCACAGTGAGCCAATTGCAAAATAAATCGACTTTTAAGAACTGCTTTTATAGGTTTATTCTACATCAGAAATTACGAAAAACCCATAAAATTTTCCAAAACAGGCCAATTTGCCTTTGACCCTTGTGAGGACAGAGCCACAATTGTTGCTCAATCATACCTAAAATCATCCAAAAAAAAGAAAAAACGGGATCGTATAATCTGTTCTTTCAAATACATTAAAGAATGAATTTTAATTCGGTTCCAAAAAAATAATTGGATTTTTTTCGAATGTTTGGTTCCAATATTACGGGGAGTTGATTTATTTGGATTTTTCTCCTATGTTTCACTCCCGGAGAAATCATTTTGGAACTAGACACCAAATACAAATGTGAGATTAGTCAGTTTTTAGGAAAGTGTTTTGTGCATGCAGAAAAGTTAATATAGAAATTTATTCGTATCTAGGGGCAGATATTTTTTATTGGAAGTAAAATTTCTTAATTTTCAACTTCAAGTATCCCATAAAAAATTTTAATTATTATATAAGCAATCAAAAATTGTCCAAAGTACTTCATTGTCATATTTAAATGAAAATGATCGAAAAAAGTGTAATAATCTGCTTTTATAGTGAAAAATAAACATTTTTCGTCAAAAATCATGATTTTTTCATCAGAATTTATGACTTATTTATAAATTACTTTTGATTTATGAGATATAAATCAAAGCGGACAAAACTTTGACGAAGACCAGATACTTGGGCATCGTTTCCGACAGAAATGTAACTTGTGAAGACACTGACCGTGTATCACGTGATATGGTATACCTTGCTTTTCTCACTATGTTTCCTAAAACAAAAATTTAAATTTTAGAATATAAAATGTTGGATGCAAAAATATTACCTTTCAACTTCTTTATGCAGAAAATTTTTTTAATTAAACCTTATCGAAGCCCTTTTGATTGAAAAAAATTAAATTAAATTTGTCAAATTGATACGTTTTTCTCCCACCAAATTTGATTTATACTGTGTAAATTATACATCATTCATTTCATAAAAATAATCTTTTTCGATGTTTTAAAATTGTTAAGCCTTTGATGGAATTTTAATCAACCGTGTTTCAGTTGCAAAAAAGTTTCACCACAAAGAGAGAGATTTCGAAACAAATTTATTTGTCAACTTCAAACCCTTGTCAATATGTAAATAAGGCTTTCACACCATGCGCAAACATCGTATTTTTTATAGACAATTAAAAGGTTTTTATTCACACATGCTATTACACAAAATTATCAAGGAAAATTATGAAAATAAAAAATTTTCATAAATCTGAAGGTCATAAACTTGAAATTTAATACTAAATTCATCTCACTACCAAAAACTAAAGTAGATAACGAGGTTAAACTTGCAAAAAATATGAATTCGCAGAGGTCGATTTAATAAATCTGATTTTGAATATTTTGGAGCAAAAATAAATTTTACAAGTTCTAAAAGTGCACCTGTTACGTAACCAGATGGACATAAAAAATGTGTGCACCATTTTTTTTCTTTAGTGTTCAAGGAACATAATAAATCGTGTCAAAAAAATTCTGCTCGAAAATTCACGGAGGAGATAGATTTTGAAAAAACTAGTAAATTCAATATTTTGGCGCTCAAGAGCATTCTAGGGAAATATTACAAAAACTTACACCATTTTTCTTCAGAAAGTAGTTTTGCTTCAGTTGTTAAAATTCAGTTAACTGTCATATAATATTGACGAAGGAGATAGACTTTGAAAAATCGTCGTTTTCTGAATATTTTTTGCTCTCTTCTGCCAGAAAGAAATACGAAAATATTTTTGACTATTCAATGATTGCGTAAAATTGTCTGAGGTTTAAAACCATCAATTAATTTTGTCATACTAGTTTTCTCACAATTGACGATCAAAGTCGAAAATGACCCAAAAAAGCGTACCCTGACCACCCCCTTAACGTCGACTGAAAGTTCAAATACAATAATTTTTTTAGTTGGATGTTCAAATCCGAGCGATTATTCAGATCAAAGTTTTGCAAATATGGATAAATATGTTGACAAACTTGTCAGACGAAATCCTTCTCCATCAAGGACCCGATTGTATTAAATTTAAATAANTCGAGAAAACAAAAACTTTGAAAAGAGGAATTATGTCTAAATAAGATATTTTTCAAACTAACAGTTGGACAGCAGTGTTAATAACAGTCTGTTGTACACATATTTCAACGGCCATCAACCAATGAACATGATTCACGATACTTACGTGCAAGAGGGATATTGAGTTTTAGTTTCTTTGAGACCATAATATTCTTTTTTATTTTAAATACGCAATTGATGACAAAAAGTAAGAAGTATGACTCAGCTTTTGCCGATTTATGAACTTACTGCTAATTATTATTTCAAAATTTCTCCGAACATGAAACGTTTGCTAAGCAATGTATTGAATATATAAGTTTTACATTAATTTATTGAATTTTGATGGAACTTTCAGCATAGATTTTTTTAACTAAACTGTTTCATTTGGCATGCATTAAGGGGGTGGTCAGGGCGAGTCTTTATGAGAACTGTGGAAGACAATGATAAGATTTGATAATATGTTATTAGTAATTCAGTAATTAAAAAACATTGGTCAAGAACTAAAAATCGCTGTCTACACTAGTTTGTCCGGATCGTCACATCAATTACACTTTATTTGTGCGTGATTATGCATTCATGGGTGTATATTTACCAGTAAAAATATTTTTATAGTAAATATGCGGTCTCTGAACTTTTTCTCATTGAAAAATTATTAAAAACTTTTGTTTCTGAGAAATGTTTATTTTTGATTCGAAACAAATTTATTTGGAACTTCAAACCCTTGTCAATATGTAAAAAGGCTTTCACACCATGCGCAAACATCCGCCTATTTATCTCTCTCTTTTTTTCTTTTCCCCATTTTTTTGAAAGTTCAAATACAATAATTTTTTTAGTTGGATGTTCAAATCCGAGCGATTATTCAGATCAAAGTTTTTCAAATATGGATAAATATGTTGACAAACTTGTCAGACGAAATCCTTCTCCATCAAGGACCCGATTGTATTAAATTTAAATAAGACGTTATTAAAATTTGATAAAAAATTATGTTTAAAATTATGTTAATATAAAAAAATGAAAATTCAGCCGATCAAACAGTTTCCGGAATTTCTTAAATTTGCTCATGCTGAAACAACCTGGTGATTACTGAACTTTTCAAACCATGGTCTACTGGTTTACTAATAAGAACTGTTCAACCGAATAATAAATCCGCTCACTTTGACTTAAACCCTGTTTTTTCTTTATTCTAGATTTGCCTTTCTCTGAGTACTAGTAATATGTTATGGATAATGCACTATTATACGCAAATCCTTTGAAGAAGAAACAACCGAGTAAAAATGGTAGCAAAACATTGTCTTGTACTCTCTGAGGCAAAGTAAAAGCAATTTCATTGTGCGTGAGCGGCGCAGGCGGCGGCTTATTGCCTATCCTGTTCTTCATAGGATACCAGACAATTTTTTGCGGTTTTTTTTAAGTCGGTGGTTCATTCTTAAAGAGATATTAAATTCGATGTTAGAAAGAGCTCTAAATTTAACAAATAAAAAGATTTCATTAAAATTAGGTTGGCAATTTAAACTTTAAATTTTTAATAATTCATTTAATGCAACGATTTGCATCATCAAGCTGTTTTAAAGAAACTTATTTTGAAGTTTCAAGACTACAAAAAGTACAAAGTCTAGAACAGTTTGAATTCGAGAATAAAAGAGTAGGCTAAATAGACTAATTTTTATGCCCACTTTCAGAAGAGAGAAAAATGACGATGCTTGCATTGATTATTAAGAGTCGATTTAAAGATTATTATGAAGAAAGCTTCCGCATTTTGTCGTTCGAAGTAATTTCGGAAGTTTTTCTGCAGTATTCCAAAGTAGTCAATAAAAAATTTGTCTCTCATCTTTTTGATGAAAGTTATTTTGAAATTTGGAGGAATATTATTTCTTTCAAATTCTTCTAATTTGCTTATGTCAGTTGGTCATCGATTTATATGATAATAAGTTTGTTTTGCACGAGAAGGAGTACGGTGTTCAGAGCTCTAATTCTAAGGGTTCGTTTTGTCATGCCTAAATATTGTTTATTGCATGAACATTTAAATTGATAAATGCAATTTCAAGTATCTAGTTTAGATGTCGTAGGTTTGCTGTCTTTGTCGAAAATAGTTTGTACCCTTATACTTTTATACTGAAATCGTATGTTAAAAGTGGGTATAAACAATTTTATCTTATTATTTAAGCTTCCTTAATAGTATTCGATTATACTGTTAGTATAATCAATACAGCATGTGACGGTGACGTCAGGTTATGATGGTTTTTTGAGGATATTAATTACTTAGCAAAAATGTCATCAATAACTTTTTCAGGGTAGGCGTTTCTTAAAAAAAAATCCTTTTGATTTGGCAGGTCCTGTATAAAAATGTCTCGTGTAGAGCTCGATTATTCGGCATAATGTAATAGGGTGTAAACTGTGCTGATTGGATACTTTCGATAAATTACGGATTGTTTATAGTTACTAATTATGGTATCAGAGCCAGCTTTTCTAAAAGGTCTAAATTCAATTTGTCCGTTTTTTAACAAAAACGGTAGTTGATAAAAAGTTACGTTGGTTTTCGGTCATTTTTTCGAAGAAGTATGAAATATTTTGATCCCATTTATTTAGTTCGTGTAACATAAGATCAAATGATCCTTTTTTGATAATCGCAAGGTTATCGTCGGCATAGCGTAGCCACGTGATGTGACCTTGTTTGGTTCGTTTTTTGATAACTGATCGTTCAGGGCACCCTATAAAGAGGTTTGTAAGCTAGTAAGCTGCCCATTTGGACACCCTGTATTTGTTTAAAGATGTTTCTGATTTGCGCATGATACTGATCCGTTGTCAGTATGACATGATCTTCAGTTTTGTCAACTGACAACAAAACGCTATCTGGATTATAAATGAAAGTTTTTCTTGATTTTTATGAAATTCATTTTCGAGGATCAGGAGTTTTTGCTTATTTTCTGTTAGGGCCGTCTCTAAATTTCTTCTTTGAATTTTGTTGATTTCGTTAATTGTGAGTTTACCGTTATCTATAAATCAATATTTAAGCTTGCAAAAATTGGGAATAAGGTTCAATTTAGAGCATTATTGTGTAAACTGGACATGAGATTGTATTCTGTGTAGTTTTCGAAACGAATTTATCGTTAGTTCTGTTATGCCGTTTTTTCTGTATGATGACATGGCCATGGTAAAAATTTTTAATAATTTATTTTGATGCAACGTTTCGCATCATCAAGCTGTTTTAAAAACTGATTTTGAAGTTTCAAGACTACAAAAAGTACAAAGTCTAGAACAGTTTGAATTCGGAATAAAATAGTAGGCCAAATAGACTCATTTTTAAAGTTATAATTTCCAAGCTAGAATTTTATTCAGCACCCCCTTTAAAAATAAGTTTGATTTCATTTGTCAGCTTTGAAACGAAATTTAATTTAGCAGGCTGTACTTCAAATAAGACAATGTTTATTCAAAAAATTGACTTTTAATAATTACCAGGATTTACGACTTATGAAGAGCAACTACAAATTGTTGCATCATAATATACTATCGCTAAACGGAGTTGTGGCTGAAAAAATGCCAGCATTAAGAACAAAATGTATGATTTTCTAGACTTGGTCTCCCATGGGTCCCCACAAAAGATTAGTCTTCTCTTAGTATAGTATCTTTCAGAAATTTTTACTTGAAGATCACGCAGCGTGATTCACGCTCTTGATGCTTGTTCTCTTCTTCACATCATTTTTTGAGCAATAATGTGTAAGGATATGTAAAAACTATTTTCGATATCAAAAAGAGTAATTCAAAACGTGTTCTGAATGCAATTGATCTCGAGCCAAAGTGAGTACCATTCTTGAATAAGTTAACATTTCTGTTTTCGAGTACTGTTTACAAGAAAAACCTTATTCGATTGAAGAAAAAACTGGACATTTTGTACAAAACGGGAAACATAACCTTATTCCAAAACATCATTTTTCACAGACAAAAATAGTTTGATGCCATTAGAAGCCGATTTGACCGAGTATCTGGCATTTTTGTGAGTACGATGCCTATTAACCAGTGAGTCAGCCTTGGACCGGTTAAATAAATTTTACTTGCAGTTTAAGTTTTTGACATAAGTATTTTTTTCTCACTTATTCATATCCACCCGTTATTTATCCTCTCAGTCCAGCTGGAGAAGTTTGCATTTTTTCCAATCAATTTCAACATTCAGCAATTCTACACCTACAAAAAGCTTACCCCTTGGTGGCTCCAAACTTCATTTGAGGCAAAAAATATTCTTAATCTTGAAAAATTGATCGATAAAAATACTCTACCGATTTCTAATATAAATCTTAAATAGTGTTTGCCAATTGAAAGTTAAAAAATATTTATTAAAATTTTTATTACAAGCCGTTCAAAAGTTTCATCTTACTTTTTTTCCGATTTCTCTAAAATGCCGATTTCTGCAAACTGACAAACTATAAGAAAAATTTGAGATAGTCAGTTTTTCGGAAAGTCTTCTGGTTACTTATAAATATAAACAACGTTTCTTCTTAAAACTCATTTTATTTATTTCCAAGGTAATATTGAGGTAATTTGAGTTCGAAATAAATTTTTCGTATTCGTCAAATTTTGAGATATTTTTGGAAAAAGTTCCGAAAATAACGAAAATTTTTTTTTTGGCGGAATCTCTTTATTCCGCAAATAACGCGCTATGTAATCGGCGTAAAGAGTGACTCTGATTTTTCTGCTTGTAATACATTGTATATTATAAAAACGCCCCAAATAGACTGTTTATGTTTTAAAAATACGGAACAACCCAAATGAAAAAAATCGATATTTTTGAACTTTTTTTGCTGTTTTGGGGTTTTTTAAGTATTTTTGTAGCTTCAAATATAATTTGCTTATTTGACGCGTCTAGGTTGGAAATTCCGATATGAAGTAAGATCATTTTTTGATCAGTAAATCGTCAGCTTGATGCAGTCTTATTTTTGTCTCATCACGTGATTTTTTTTAAATCATCTTTGGAACTTGACCAAAAACATCATGTTTCAGATATTCCGTGATTGACCCAGATATTGGGTCGTTTGAATATTTTACGGTAGTCGAAAATTATCTGTAAAAACATAGGTTCTGAACAAAATATAATATTGTCAAAAATGAACAGATCAGTTTCCGAAACTTATATCTTTTTGAAATTTATTGTTTCTGATTGTCAAAGGCACGAAGAAATTAAGTGTTGGATGAATTCTAGAACAGTTTTCACATATTTGATGAATCGGAAACTTCATAAAATATTCCAGGAGCTGAACAAATAGTGGCCAAGAACGAAATACTCAATCCACCCAAGAATAACCACGCACATGCCCTAAAAAATGAGTTATATATTTTTTAGCGTTTCTTATTTATGACGACAATTATGAAAGTAAATTGATATTTTTTTTAGGTTTTTTTAGGTGGTATAGCATATCTTTTTCCCAACGGAACTCCATCTCAAAAACGTCAACTGTCTCTATAGCGCGTGTTCGAATCCCACTAATGTTGTCTTACTGATTGTCTTGATTATGATTATAGGCAAGGGTGCTTGATATTGGGACCGCTAAATTTGATCGGTGTGTCATCACTCAAGCAATCACTAAGTCAATCACTTAACCGCCTTACTTATTTGAGTATTGATATCCCCCTGAGGCATGAGAGCCTTTTATGGCTCGACTTTGAAGCTCTATCATCCAAAATTATAAGAGCTTTCGTTTAAATATTTTTTCAGTCATTGTTGATAAAGGATAGACTTAACTTTATGGATTATTTAATTTAGATAATTTAAACTTTGAGTATTAATTAAGGCTGTGGATAACGGAGTTGTTTGCACTGTTCTCTAGTAATCACTTTAGAGGTTTTTGTAATAATATGCAAATTAAATAAAATAGAGTAAAACCTGGGCTTTTTTGATATGATCTTCGATTCAAAACGCCTTATCGGGTTCATCTATAAAACGATAATTCTCACCTCTGAAATGGTGAAATTAATTGTAAACAATATGTCTGCGCCTTATATTTCCGCTCTGCTTTCTCATCCATGAGCAATTTTTCTGTTTTCAAACAAAAAGAAATAAAAAAGTTCTACATTTAGTAGAAACATAATTATTATTTGAAAAGATGGTCAAGATGAATTCCTAAAAACTGAGTATTTAAAACCTTGTTTTGTTACAAATAAATTATGAGATAAAGCTGATAAAGAAAAATTTCAGAGAAATCTAAAAAAAAGTAGGATAAAATATATTTCGAACGACTCATCGAAAAAAAATTTTGTTTTTCAAAAATTAATCGCAAACTCTATGAGCGATTTGAACCTTCAACTTCTTTTTTAATTATTTTTGTCTTTTCAGGTCGTTTCAGAAAAATGTAAGCCACTTTTATGGCTCTATGAGTAAGGGGGTTAAACAATCACTTAAACAAGATCAGTGGGATTCGCACACCCTCGATAGAGATAGTAAACGTTTTTGAGATAGAGTTCCGACGGAACTGTTCCGTTGAGCAAAGGATATATCTTAACCAAATCTTAAGCAAAGTGTGAAATGGAGATATAAGTTATATCATATAACCGACATAAGAGGAGCTTACCCGAAATGTTTAAATTATCTACTTCTGGGTTTTATGCTGAAATTCACAATGTGAGCTGAGCTTCATTTTTCTAAAATATCCAATACACCACCATTTTCTTAAAATTTGGCAAAAGCTAGCCCAAACTGGGGTGTTATCGGTTTTTCAGCATTGGAAATCTACGCTAGTTATAAAAAAATCGAATAGTACATTTTGTACAGAATTTTTCAGAAATAATTTTGACATAAAGAGAGAAAAACATTAAAGAAAATTGTTTAATTATTTGATTTGAAGTGCTTTTATATCCAACCCCAATGAATTCCAACCATTTTAAATGTCCGTACGACCATATCCCTTTAACACCTTTTGGATGATTTGAGAGATGTGGGCTGAAAAGAAGAGAAAGCGGCCTCATGATTGGCTAGAAGGGGTCTTAGGAGTGTTAGGATTGGGTCCCTCAACCTACATCTCTCAAATCATCCAAAAGGTGTTAAAAAGATATATAAGCCCAGCGACATATACCCCCTTAAATGAGTAACAACGATTAAGGAGGTCGTTGCAATTTGACAGATCCGGATATGAGCGCTAGATAAAAAACTTTTAACTGTGTATATATATTATCTTCAATATCCCTTTATCACTTTTTGGTTAGAATGCGTAGCCACAACGTTAAAATCATACGTTAAACGGAGTAGTGGCTACGCATTGTAACCAAAAAGTGATAAAGGGATATACCAGCAAAGTTATGTTTTACAATCTAGGCAACTTTTGTAATATTTGAATTTTCGTTTTATGGCTTTTTACAAAATTTTGAGTTCGAAATAAAGTTTTCGTAATCGTCAGATTTTGAGATATTTTTGGAAAAAGTTCGGAAAATAACGAAAAAATTTTCGTTATTTTTTGTTTAATTTCTTTTTGAATTATTTGTTTCGAATCAACAAGTAAAACTCTACAAAATGGCTACTTTAACTTTCCACATATTTCTTATATGCTCTTTGAAAAATCATATGACATTTTTTCGGGATTTTGAGTCGAAAATATTTGGAAATATTTGAAAATTTCCCTTTTTTCTTGTTCAAATTTCAAACTAATTTTTCTGGAATCACCAGCTGAAAATATTAAGAATGCCACCTTTTATTTTTTTCAAAAATGTCCTCGTTTTGTTTCTTCGATCTTGTTTACACTCTAAATCATTTAAACTTGCCAGTGTTATCTATCCGCGTTTCAAACCCAAAACTGAATATTTTCAGAACAGTTGTACTATTTATAAGTATGATTGTGTTGATCTTTGCCCGTCTAATTATGTAGGTGATTCCGATCAAATATTACACGCAAATATGAAAACACTGCCTTTTTAGGCACCTTTTTCTGCGATTCGAAGTTGATCCAGACAACTTACCCACAAAACGTAAACTGGATGAACTCGAGAGAATTTTTATCCACGAGCGCTTCACAATTTTAGAAACCAACCTTGTAAATGTTTTCCAACGGAAAATTTTTGAAGGTTTACATATCAAACTTCATAAACCTGACCTCACCAAACAAGTCAATCACACAAAAACAAACTTGATTTGTAGTTGTCAAGTTACAAAAAGTTCAAGCTATCACTTAAAAACGGGCTGTTAATTTGGCAAATTTTCTGAGAGCCCGTTTTGCCAAATTAATTTTGTTTCTTTTTTTGTGTCAACTTTTCGATCAAAAAAATATTTCTGTTTCTCACTCATTACCTGAAGATGAATAATAAATTCGAAACGTTGTAAAAATACTATTTCAATATAGCAAATACCAAATCTAAATCATATTGTTTGCAACGAAACTACGGTTCGAAAGGAATCCATCGAAGCCCTCTTTAATCCAGAATTATAACGAAATTATTACACCAAAACTTGCCAAATTGTTAAGTCGACCAATCCATTATTTAGAATTTATTTTATTGCACTCATGAAAAAATATTTTTTTCGATGTGCTAAAATAACGTTTTTTTTCGTCTCTTATCAAAATTTAAAATTTTCGATTTTGACGTCGAAATCGTATAAAAACAAATTTAATAAATTTAAATGGTGGTCAAGACCGTTTTTCACGGTTACTTATAAATAAAAATAAAATTTTACCTTAATTAGGACTTTTTTCATAGCAAACGAGCGTTTTTTGAGTGTTTTTTTCAAAAGACGATTTATAAAGTTAAATAATCGATCGTAAAAACCCAGATTAACCCTTGTGAGCACTGAGCCACAATTGTGGCTCAAGCATACCTAAAATCATTCGAAAAAGCCAGAAAAACGGGATCGTTGAATCTCTTCTTTCAAACACATTATAAAGAATTTTGAGTCGGTTCCCAAAAAATAATTGAATTTTTGTTCGAATGCTTGGTTCCAGTATTACGGGGTGTTGATTTATTAGGATTTTTCGCCTATGTTTTACTTCCTGAAAAATTATTTCGGAACTAGACATAAAATACAAATGTGAGATGAGCCAGTTTTCAGGAAATTATTTTGTGCATGCATAACAGTTAAAAAATGGTATCCAGGGGCAGATATTTTTCTTTCGGAAGTGAAATTTCTAAATGTTCAACTTCAAGTATCCCATGAAAAAATAAAATTATTATAAAAGTGCATTTAAGCAATCAAAAATTGTCAACAGTTGTACTTCATTTCCATATTTACTTAAAAATTATAGAAAAAAAATGTAATAATCTGCTTTTATAGGGGAAAATAATCATTTTTTATCAAAAATCATGATTTTTCCATCAAAATTTTTGACTTATTTATAAATAACTTTTGATTGATGAGATTTAAATCAAAGCGGACAAAACTTTGACGTAGGCCTGATTGTTATCGACAGAAATTGAACTTGTGAAGACAACTGTGACGGTGTATCACGTGATATGGATTACCTTGCTTTTTTCACTATATTTTCTAAAACTAAAAATCAAAATTCTAGAATATAAAATGTCGGATGCAAAAATATTACATACTAAATATTATGTACTTTTCCACTTCCTTAGCAGAAAAAATTGAAATTCCAACTGCCTTAAACATTCTGTAAAAAACATTCAAAGTAGAGCCACAATTGTGGCTCTGGTGCCTTGGAGGAACTTTCGTTCGAAAAAGTTTTCATCCGAAAATTTTGAAGTGGCAAAAAGTTAACCATCAACAGAAAAAAAATTGAAAATGTGCAAATCTGTCAAATTGCACCGACTCCTTAATTTTTCGGAATATTCTTGTTCAGGAAATGTGGAGGTTGAAATTCAGCATCCTAAATGCTCGATATTTTTTCACAATAGAAATTAGTTATTCAAAATTTTCAGAAACGTTACCTATCCATAACAAGAGCTGCATATTTCCATTCATCTTCATATGAACCGTCATGATCTTGTTCTTTCATTCTGTTGGAAATAAATTTTAGCTCTCGATAAATATAAAATAATTCTGAAGTTCCTGAAAAATGAACCATATCTTGCTTTGAATCTTCAATCTCCATTTCTTCTGGGCGATCTGGTGGTGGTTGAATGAATAAAATTATAGGCATCAAATCAAGCAAAATGTAACGAACCTAAAAATTAAAACTATGAGACACTGTACTAACGGGTACATTTTTTAAGGTTATGAATGGATTTTTTCTTATATTAATTAAATCAAAAAAAGGCAAAATTGCAAAAAATTCTCTGGAGAAAATATTGTCAACGTGAGAATAATACTGAGTATGTAAAATTATTTGTAACATGGAAAAAACAATTTTTGTTTGCCAAAATAGGGTGTAAAAGCAAATTGCGACCACCGTGAAATATTTAAACGACTAGATATATGGGTCAATTAAAGGTTGAGATCATTTTATTTTATCATATCAAATTCCAAAACTCCATATTTTAAACCGAAAAAACACTTTTAAATAAAAAAAATACAATTTTTCGTTGCCAGGTAAATAAAGTAGAAGAAAGCTACAAAAAAAAGCATGGCGTTCATTAGTCAGTCAATTTCATTGATTGGCGCAACCACTTAGGCATAAATTAATACCTCATATTTGAATAAGAAATACAGATATAAATTTCTCTCTGGTTATGTTCGAAAATGAGTTGCATAAGATTATAGTAAGTAATAGTATCATAGTATTTCGAAAAAAATAATAAATTAAAATTTTTACCATTCAAATTTTACTTCGAATGAAGCCATTTATATCTTCAATGTTTTTTAAGGAAAATGAAATGATTTGTGTTATTCTTGACTTAAAATCAAAATTAAATTTTGAATTAAAATCGTGTTCAATTTGCTGAAAGTGAAGTGAAAGTATTTTTAATGTACTTACCCATTTTGGCATTGATTTCGCTTCCCGACCTTGAGTGTGATGTAACTTCAGACAAAAAATTGTTGTCACCATTGATATAGAAATAATCACCATAGCAGCGACAAAAAACTAAAAATTCTAGAATTAAATTTTTTCCTTGGATCATTTTAAGGAATATCATTGACAAAAGTCTTCAGTTGAGTATCCATAATTTTAAAGGACTTTTGAAGAGAATCTTTTCTCCCGAAAATTAAATCGGAGTTCTGGCTAGGAATGGGCAAGAATAAAATAAAAACTATATCCCTTTATCACCTTTTGGTTAGAATGCGTAGCCACTACTCCTTTTAACGTGTGATTTTAACGTTGTGGCTACGTATTCTAACCAAAAGGTGATAAAGGGATATTGGATCGCCTGGTTCAGAGCGAAAAATTTTGATCCTTATTAACTTAAAATATTCTTCTTTAAAAATATTTCTCTTCAAAATCTACATAATTCAAAGTTATTTTGCACTATGAGTTATGTGCCAAATAAAATTCTGGCAAATTCATGTTTTGCTGAAAAATTGATGAGTCGAAAATTCCATTTAAAACCCTTTCATGGAAAATTTTGTACATAAAGCCTATTTAGATCAAAAAAATGATCCGAAATTTTCGCCCGCCCAAATAGTGTCATTTGAGTAGAATAAACTTTGATTCAAAATGTTTTGTTCAATTTTTATAGGATACAGTAACTGTTATCGGTAACCGAAAATAACTGTATTACAGTTTCACATTTAAGAAAACAAAAGTAGCTTGAAAATTCAGTTAAAAAATTAAAGCCTTAGAGTCATACCTGACCAATAACAGGCAAATTTGTAGGCATCGGGGGTGTTTGTTGGGAAAGTTGGTCCATGAAAACAACCATAGCAAGTAAAATTGTAATATCTTAATAGAAAAGTTAACATTTTAAATGAACTATTTCGAATTTATTAAATCCTTTTTTCAAGATATTTTCCAGTTCTCGCTCTCTAACTGACACAAATTCCAACAGTTGGTAACCAACTCCAGAAAGTTGTAAGAGGTCTTGTACCAGTTAGAGCGCATTCCTATCATTTTACTAAAATTCACTTATTAATTATGTGTGACGCAAATCAAATAAAGCCAGCAGTTTTATATCAATTTTTCTGGAAAAATTGTGGTTCAAGTTTGCATCGAAAATATTGTTGCAGTAATGCATACTTTCATAACAGAATCTGAGATTTATTAGGTTTCGCGAAAACCGGGGTGAGAGAACAATTGTGTTTTCGAACCTCATTTCTATTTTGCGTATTTTAGAGGAATCACTAAATAAATTCTAGAATGTCAAAAAAAAAGAAAAGTTTTCAACTTGTACTCTTTTTGATATTTCAAAAACCATAGCAATCCATCGAGCCAAATAAAGTACGTTTTTAAACTTTTTTTTTGCAATTCTTTAAAGGTTGAAGTTTATTGGTTGAAGTTCAAAAACACCTGCTGAAACTTTTATCAGTTAGAGACACATTGACCACCCAACCAAACTTGTACAAGTTATGGGTGTACTAGTTAGGGAGCGAATACTGTAATACATTTTATTAACAAAATTGAATTCACTCACTCAATCCAACTTTTTCTCCGGCATCTGGTGGCAATATAAATGTCAAAACAATAAGCATCGCTGTCATGACACATGGTAAAACTAAAGTTAAAGTTGGATAATAAACATATCGTTTGAGCTTTAGTTGGTAGGTAATATCTTGGTAAATCTGAGGACAGCATTCGTATTTTGCTTCGTTTAAAGTGCACCCTCGACCAACAATTTCCCATTCGGTGGATTTTATGTACTGACCGGGATCAATCAAAATGTTTCCAGTTTGTCCCTAAAATTGTACATTCAATTTATTCAGAAAATGCCGTCTGATTAATGAAAAAATATTTGTCCAAATATTTTTATCCATCAACTCCATAACCGATATAAAGTTTCACCCTCGCACCTGATCTCAGTATAACCTTATTTTACGGAAATTATCTGAAGAACTCCCACCCACGAATAAGATCGATTAATTGATTTAGGATCCTCAGCTGACAAATGGTGACTATTTGAATGATGGGAAATGCGAGAATATGATTCGTTTGCCACCCAAATTTAAGCCGATTTCATTGGCCGATACTGATATACAGGTTGTTGATTGGCTGCCAGTATTCCTCGTTGTATGTATCGTTCAAATAGTTCCGATCTGTTGGCCTAGGGCTCTTAATCTATATCATCCCACCTCAATAACTGAGTGAAGCAGCTACAGCCTGGGTTCTAGAATTTGATAAACTTTTGATTAATAAACATATTGAGCACTATCGGTTAAGGAGTTAATTAAAAAAGCTTTAGCAGTTGCCGAAATTTTTCAAAAATTTGACCTTTAATTTAAAATTTGATAGATATTGTCAATTTAGTATTAATTTATATCGAAAAATCAAACTGGTTAAAAAAATAATTTATTTAGTTTTCTAATGGAGGTCAAACTTTTGGTGAATCTTATGTGCCCAAATAATATGATTAATCACGGAATTCAGTGAATTGAGTCTTAATTGCATCAGCTGCGTAGGAAAATTTAGTGAAGCAATAAAGCAAAACACCGTTCACCCGAAAAATTAAATTTTGTTACCTTTTCCTAAAGATGGGGGTTACAAATATATTGTGTGTACATTTAAATAATTAGAAATACAGAAATGACTCAGTAAATACATGTCATCAAACCCTGAGGTATGATAAGTATTTTTTCGTACTCAAAAATTTGTATTAAGTTCATTAAAAAGGCGCTTTGGGGATATTATTAAAAAAATTCTATAAAGAAAATTTATTAAAAACTTTACTTTCAGAATCTGAATTTCAGATATGCATATTCACAATCAGCATAACTATGTCATTGAAAACTTAGTCAAATTAAAAATTCTGATTAGTTTTAATATCAACTAAATTGGAAACTAGAAAAAATTAGAATTATTTTTCCTGACTTCGATCACCCTAGTTAACATAGCAATTTCATAGAAATAGGGTGACAGACTTATTTAAGACTTTTTGAGTTAGCTTGGCTTTAGGGGGTCGGTGCTATTTGACAAATACGGATATGGGCACTTCATGAAAAACTTTTTACTGGGTTTATACATTCTTCTCAATATACCATCAAAGTAATGTTTCATAATCCAGGCAACTTTTTTAACTAGAGAATTTTCGAATTATTG
>SCLH01000160.1:113211-124609 GCA_004367855.1 Oikopleura vanhoeffeni
ACATAAGTAGATCAGCCACCAATTTTGGTTTAGTTCAAAACGCCACTTGAGTAAATATTGTATTGACGCCCCGTTGTAGTTCGCCCACAGTTTATCAAATCGGCCAAGACTTATTTATATTATTGGTAAATTCGCCACAATGTTTTTAAATATTGAAGTAAATTTCTCAGAGACAAAAACTTTGTAAAAATTGAAACAAGTTTTCCGTTCTTTCAGTAGCAGGATAAAAAATTTCTTGTATACAGTAAAATTATAAGGCTACAGTCGTTTTTTATGTTTGATAAGTCCAAGTTCCTCTCAAATAATCTTCTTCTCCAACTACCAGCAATAATTGTGCAATCGGCCAGTGGGTTTCAACAAAATGGTGATAGAAGGGAATTGCTTTCACTCTATCTTTCCGTATAAAAGATTATAACAATATATGTTCACAAATAGAAATTTTGTAAGAATCTTAATTACAGAAAAAATTCAACTTAAAAGGCTATTATATTGAATTATTGAAAGTAATTTCTACAATGACATGTCTAAATTGAATCAACTCGCGTTTGAATAAGTGATTCTCCTAACAAAGTGTTGCCTGTTGGTTCGTTGATAACACAACATATTTTTCAACATCTAATGATTATTGAGATCTGATATTTACTTTTGTCAAACTTTTTTATAGAATTACCCAAACAGTTTTGTCGTGCGCATTTGTGAGAACGGGCGAAGTAGATTTGCAGAACGGACTATAGAATCCAAACAAGCCATAAAACTCTCCGAAAATCAGACCAATATTTATGTTTTAAACTGATGTCCGTCAATACCGGAATTGACCTGTAAAGGTTCTCTCAGGGCGTAACTCGACGGCATGAAATTCTTAGAAAAAAAACATGAGAAGTGGTATCAAAATCGCGCGTATTTTGAAGATAACTTCTGCATGCTGGCCGTTGTTATTTTTGCTAAGAGTTATCAATTTGGATTTGTTCTGATGTTTGACAAATGTTTTTTTTCCAATATGCCTAAGAATTAAAATAATCCACAAATATATTTGTGCAATCTTTTTTGGGTGGATATTTATTTCTCACCATATTACCGTCTATATGGTAGTCCAGGATGGTTTTGAAGGCGCTAAATCCTCTACGCTCCAATACAAAATCCCAGACATTTTTTTAAAGTCTGTAACGGCAATTTAGTATGAACCGGAAATCGGCGATTAAATTAGAAAAACAAATGGTCTTAGAGTTTCTGTAATTGGCTATTGGATGCAGAAAACTGTCATTGAAATAGGATGAATCCATTATACAAAAATTCACACTATGCTCGTGTCAATCGTTAAAATATCATATTAATTCAGGCAACTTTAAATATTTTCTCTTATTCTCCTTTTCATCAGCCACAAATATTTTATTGGACAAATGAAATTTCGCCTGTTGGAAGCAGCCTTAAAACGCTCACTGTGCCGAAGGACGATAATGCGAATTTTAGCTAAGATTTGCGTTTTACATTTCTCTATTAGTAGAATAATGTACACGTCTCAGAACGTGTGAGATATTAGTGTTGAAAGGATCCTTTGATTATGCACGTTAAAATTTTATAATACACATATTGAACACTAAATGATTAAAGTACTATCTCGGCAATATTTTGATCTTGCTCAAATGTGGGGGCGAGATCTACAAATTCGTGGACGATCCTGCCTAAATACAATTACCAGAATGTTATGATCGCGCCTAAGCGCTACCTAAAAACCTTCTACAAAAAGGCGACAAAAATAATGTCACAGAATGTAATTCTTACCGAATACATTATTTAAATAAATTTTGTATAGAGATTTTTTGAGAATTTTTTTCACTCGAAGTTTCCAATGAGAACTTATTTTCGAACTAGACTAGTAAATTATAATATGAGTAAACCGGTTTTTGAGTTGGAAGCAGTGTTTAGTGGCAACAAAAACACTTAAAGCTTTAAGGCCAGTAATTACCAAATTTTTATTATCGATATCGGAGACAAGATTTCTTTTTTACTTGGAACTATGAACTTTTAATATTTGCGATTTAAGGGGGTCTTGTAGGACATAAATTAGGACCTTCCCCTTGAATCTGACTTGTTATTTCGCTCGGCATAGACATAGGAAGTGACTAAAACTTTTTCCTGTAGTATATCTATTGCTTGGAAGACCGTTTGTTTAATTATATTTTTAAGATAGCATGTTGTTAACCACCGTTAAATTGAGGCTAACCAGTGTGCAATAATAAATCTTGAAGCCGTGTATTTTTTTTCGTTCTATTCAGGTAATTTCAATATTTGACATATTCCTGCCAGATATCAAAGGCCGAAAATTCTGTTGCATTTTTTGTTTTTTCTTTCAGTGAACAGTTCAAGTCGAAATGACTGGTGTTTGCAGTTTGACCGGAATTGTATTTTTCTTATCGCTGACATGGAAACTATTTTTCTGCCTATAGTGTATTCCATCAACCAGAATATATGTTGTGTCTGATGTACCGATTCAGATTTTGACTCCAAGGCAAGGTACTGAATTTGGTCACAATTTACTATTTGACATCCCTTTGGTTCCACATCAGGTTTTTTTTTTTAATGACCACCAGCGATTCGTTACAGTTTGAATGTTTCCTAAAGCCTGTTGTATTATTATAAGTATGACGCATGAATAGTGTCACTCTTCCTACCCTGACTGATTCTCTTCGTTGTTTGTTCTTCTAGAGCCCAGCTCTCGCACGTCGCTACTCTGGATGCTCATATTATATATTCACAACGATGCCTCTCCTCTGCTCATTCTCACTTCTCTGTGTCTTCCTAGATAATGTTGTGTTCTCTGCTATTGCAATAAAAACATAATACCGCATCTTTGGTGTCATGTGTCTACCTTGGCCGCTCCTTCTTGTCTTCCTTATTTATTAGTATCTTCTCTTATAAATGAGCCCCTGATCGGCCGAGAGCCGATAAAAGGGGATTGTAGGTTTTTTATTTAATTTCGTTGAAAAATGAGCCCCAAATCGGCCGAAGGCCGATAAAAAGGGATATCATATTTCAAATTCAATTTTGTTGGAAAATGAGCCTCAAATTGGCCGAAGGCCGATAAAAAGGGATTTTATGTTCGTTATTTAATTTTGTTGAAAAATGAGCTTAAAATCGGCCGAAGTCCGATAAAGAAGGATATTATATTTATAATTGAATTTTGTTAAAAAATGAGCCCCAAATCGGCTGAAGGCCGATAAAACGGGATTAACTGTTTGAAATTTTTTTAAATTGGCCCTTAATCGGGCAAAGCCGATAAAAAGGGATTTTATGTTTCCACTTAATTTTTTTTGAAAAATAAGCTCAAAATCGGCCGAAAGCTGATAAAAGAGGATTCTTTGTTTTTGATCTAATTTTGTTGTAAAATGAGCTCCAAATCGGCCGAAGGCCGATAAAAAGGGATTTTAGGTTTTTTATTTAATTCTGTTTAAAAATGAGCCCCAAATCGGCCAAAGGCCGATAAAACAAGATTTTAAGTTTAATTTTGTTGCCCAAAAAAAGATATTATATTTCAAATTCAATTTTGTTAGAAAATGAGCCTGAAATCGGCCGAAGGCCGATAAAGAAGGATATTATATTTGTAATTTAATTTTGCTGGAAAATGAGCTATTTGGAGCTCATTTTTCAACAAAATAAATTAAAAACATAAAATCGTCTTTTATCGGCCTTTGGCCGATTTTGGGCTCAATAATTTAATTGACGATCAATTTTTTTTTAATTCTTGATTAAATAGGGCTTCGATGGATTTCTCCCAAACCGTATTTTCGATACAAAATTATGATTTAGAGTATAAACATTAGGGAAGAAACAAAACGAGGACATATTTGGAAAAAGTAAAGGTGGCACTCTCAAAATTTTCAGCCTTTGATTTCAGACAAATAAGTTTGAAACTGCTTGAACAAGAAATAAATATCATTGTCAAAATATTTCCAAATATTTTTGACCAAACGTATGGACAAAATAATATGTTTTGAAAAATATTTAATATGTGAAAATCATGCCAGAGTGGTATTTTTATACCATTTTTGCATTTATATTGTAATTATCACCAAATTTTGTTATTAAATCGAGACAACTTTCAATTTTTTCCTAAAAAACGTTATTTTTTCATGAATATTTTGTACGTATTGTGAACTTTCTGTTGAGCCTCATTAGCTATACTGAATCAGACAAAAGTATTGAGTAGAACAAAGAAGTGTGTTAAAAAGTGTGTTAATTTCATTCATAAATGACGTTGCCCCAAAAACTACCAATTTGGCATCTGGTTTATATTACTTAAATACTGAAAAAACAAAAAATCGCTATATTTTGATCACGTGACTACCAATTTTTTTTCATTATTATTTTCCATATTACAATATATTATTCACCCCCAAGAAGTTTCGGAACAATCCACCCATTATTTCTATAAGTCGAAATTAATGGTGAACATGCTACAGATACTTGTGCGTTGGAAACCCATAAAAATAAAATTTGTGAAGACTACGAGAGCACGTATAACGTGATATGCTACACCTTGGTTTTCCCACTATATTTTCTAGAAATAAAATCAAATTTTTAAAAATTTGAAATGAATGGAGCAAAAAAAAATATAATTTTTCAGCTTCCTATCGCAAAAGTAATTGGAGCTTCAACTACCTTGAGCTTTCTGTAAACAACATACAAAGTAAAGCCGATATATCGGCTCTGGTGCCATGGCGGAACTTTTTTTCTGTCATTCCAAAGGTTAAATAGCAAACGCGCGTTTTTAGAGTTTTTTTTAAAGACGATTTATAAAGTTAAAATAATTGATCTGAAAAAACAGATTATACGAAGTAAGCTCAAAAGTGACAATTTTTATTCGAAAATTTTGAAGTAGCAAAAAGTTTACCGTCAAGAGAAAAAAATTAAAAAAGTGCATATCTGTCAAGATGCACCTACCCCCTTAAATAAGAATATGTAACATATGTTGCTCCTTGTTTTCGAACTCGACACTATTGTGTTACCATTATTAATGGTTTTAAAAACATAAGAAACTGTTACAAAGCGTATTTGAAATACCGTATTTCTATATCTTTACTGAATCTGAGATAATTTACTTTTGCACTTCAAATCTCTTACGTGGACCACAAAGCACAAGGGTGAAAAAATCCAATTACACCCGTTTTGTAACATTTTGTTTAATTTCGAAAGTAACCCAAAGGTTTCGAGTTCGAATCCAAAGAGCCACATATACCTCAGAGAGTGATAATCTGTATTTTTTTGAATTTTGATAAAATTGATGTATTACCTTTCCAGTAATATTATTCGTAGGACCTGTGATTAACAGGTTTAATAAGTCTTTTGTATAACTCCAAGACCCAAACTTCAGAGCACAGGTTTGAGTGTCAAATGGGAAAAACTGCATGTCGACCTCGCACGATGACAGCACGAGAGATTTAAAACCTTTTTTAATTTAGGATTTCCGGTCGCCGTGGCCTGTGAAATGTGAGGTGATTTTGCCTCACAAGGTTGTTTGACAAAGTGAGAATTAGTAAATATACAAAATTTTCAGATAAATTATTAATAAGATCAGGCTTTCATATCGAAAATGATCCCTAGTGTGGATCTCTGTCCACGCCTACTTGTAGTGTAGGTAGTGACGTTCTGAATGGCTGGCCGCTCTGAATGGTTGTCTCCGAATGGCTGGCCAGGCGTCACAAGTAGGCGTGAACAGAGATCCACACTTTTTTTTCTGATATTTGTGAAACTTTATTTTTCAAAGATTTTAGAACAGAAGACACATAAAAGGAAGTTTTAAAACAAAGCAGTAGTCACCTCGTATGAACCGAGGTGTTGAGTTGATTTTAGTGTTACGATTTATGGCGTGACTTATATCGTTACTTTTCAGAAAAAACATATTCAGACTATAGTGCTGGTACCGCAGATTAAGCACCAGAAGATTTATAATCTTCGCATGAATTTTAGCGTGTCCCGCTGTATTGCCGTCAACCATATCGATTGGTCGACGATTTTGAGAAGAGCACTTTGCGATACATAGTGATCATAGGGATCGATAGAGATCAATACATAGGGATCATTTCTCATATAGCAAATCGGCAACCCGTGATACAGATCATTTGACTACCGCATTCAAACCTAAATAATTAACCCGTGTACTTAAACAGTGCCGATTTGCACTGCCAATTGGTCATTTACTGCACTCATTTTTTTGGTAAAATTTTTAAGATTTGATGAAATTTATAATGATTAATTTTTCACAATCAGCAATCTTTTGTACATATGAGTAGAATTGTTCTTTTGTTTATAAATAAAAGCTACTTTTTAAAATGAAACTGTAGACCTAAGAAAAACATGAAATCATTTTTTTAACACGAAAATGTTTTTGAAATTTTCAAACTGTTCATCGTCATTTTAATAAAAAGTGATGATAATATTTGAAGGTCCAATCAAAAATTATTTCTAAAAATAGGCTTTTCCACATATAAAATTCATTAATTTTATTTGTAGAAACGATTTGCTCGGCCGAAAATATGATTTTATAGATTGGATCAGTCTTTAGTAGTAATTGAATCTCACAAATAATTGTTTGAGCTTTAAAATAAGTCAAATCACAATTAAGTGGCATGCTACGGCATTCATAGGGTATGAAATATTGTTATACGGATGTTATGAATTACTGAGTACACGGGTGAAATTTTAACCTTAAACTGGAGTAATTCGACTCGATTTTCAACACCCTTTCACCCAGTTATCACTCATCAAAGCTCACACATAGTTTATGTGGCAAAATGAACTGTTAAATGGCGTCTTGTAACAATTAGACCATGACTATAATCTAAATGGGGTGTCGGCGCAAAACGTTTCGCGTCATAATAGACATATTCAAGTCACTTTTATAGATTGTGAGCATAATGGTCTTGAGTCATGACTTTGTCACCTGGGCCCGATCCTTACACAATCTATGAAGTCTATGTCGATTATAACATATAATTAATGACACAAAACCTTTCAGGCCAAGAATATTAATTTCAAGTTAACTTTCAAAATTTCAACTTTACATTTTTTACTCAATTGATTTTTCAAATTTTGCAGATTTGTTAAGCTTTGTTTTCACAATTTCGAATTTTAATTTGATGGCCAGCTCATTTAACCTTAAAATTACGGGAAGTCAAATTATCCGATATTTTTTGTTAAAAATTTAGTAATTTTCGTACCCATGGGCATAGATATCAAATGCGTTAGCGCAGAGTGTTGCACTTTCATTAAAGTTGGCCACAAGAAGTTTGCTTTTACCTAAGTCGGTAATTGGAATTTTTTTTGCTAATTTACATTTATTTAAATAAAATTTGTCTTAACCAATCAAAAACAAGAAAAATTTCAAAATGTGAAGGAATTTTTCTCCAGTCGACTTTTTCCATAAAATAAAAATTTCACACAACTTTCATCGATAACATCTGATTCAGTTTTCTGAAAATGGTATTATAAACTATGGTATCACAAATTTTTGATTTTTTTCAAATTTGTTGTCAAATATAACTCAACAAACCTATAGGACTTCAAAAATCGAAAAATGACCTTTTTTTTACTTTTAGATTGCCCGATATATAGCCAGTCGATACAACCCCCCCTAAGGTACCCTCCATGAGAAAACACGATTTTGTGTTTTCTGAGGGCGATTATCTTAAAGACTACACATTGTGGAATCCAATAGTTAAATACAATGTAATATTTGAACAAAAATATTACATCCAAAATAATAATTAAATATATTATACTACTTATAGTCGGTCGCAATGCACGTGAATTGACTACATCTAGCGAGTTGCATCATGAAAACGCACGCGCTGATGTTCATATTATTATTAGGTTTGAGCAACAAATACAATAGCCTTAAAAATATCTTCAAGATTATTATGGTGGGCACCATTTTCGGTATTAGAAATTTTATCATCAACATTTATATTTTCGTATTAAATTGCGATAAAAGGGCTGCTGGTCACGCCTGCCCAGAAAGCAACGCTGAGAGTTAACATACGAACTAAGAATCTCAAAAAAATTTGAGCAGTATTTTCCTTAATAATCCTTGGTTATATATCTCCTCGGTGCTACCTCGGTACTCGAGCAGGATGAAATCTTTGTTAACCTTATTTTTTCCCACGAGCCCATTTAGCCGTCGTAGTGAAAAATGCCGCGGTCTAGTGAAAAGGCTCATGCAAATGGGTTTATCCCAACGAACGATTGAGTTTATAAAGGATTTAAAAAAAAATGTTGCCTAAACAAGAAGTGCAAAAATTTTCGTATCCTTTACATTAATTTTCAGGGCCATGGGTTGGAAATCATCATTTTGTTAATTTATTTGATTTTAAATCTCAATCTGAATAATAGCTGGAGGTAACCATGAGCAAAATCCATCATGTGATATACTGACTTGGGATTGATATTTTGAATCGAAACCATCCTGTATACTAAGTGTTTATTTTAATGTTAATAATCTGAGCATGATTTTTGAAAATGTGTGTGGTTAGTAATTGAATGATGCACGTTTGGGCTCTTTGAAGTCTAATAACCATATTGAAAAGCTTTGCTTCTTAAAATTTCACCAATAAATGCGATTGCATGTACAATACAATCGGGGAAGCCGTTTTGAGCAGTGAACTTTCTCTCATTTTCTGTATAAAATAACTAAAACCTCGCACCAATAAAAACGGCTTCCACGATAAGTAAGACTGAAACTGTATAGTAAGTTATAATAAAGTTATTATATGGGTCAAGGGCCCTCAGTTGACAGATCATGACTATCAGAATAATGCAAACAACGCGGGATACTAGGATCCAATCGAAACCCTGGATTCCAGAATAGTCCGATTTCATTGGTCAGATTAAGACTCATCAACCTATCAAATGCTCGGATTTCGCATTTTTCAAATAGTCACGATCTGTCGGTAAGGGTCCTTAATCCATGGCCCCATAACGTAAGCGATAAATGAGATAAGAAAGAACATAAAATACCGCATGAAAACGAAAAAAATAAATGAAAAACATATTTCATTTTGAAGTTTAAAGTTAATAAAGCATGCAAAAATTAAGTATAATTTTTCGTGAAAAAAACTTAACAAGTGAATTCTTAATATAAGCACAAAAAAATTTCGACAATTTTTTCAAGCCATATATATTAAGTATTCTAATTTAGCAAAAAAATAGAATTAGGTTTACTTTTGGTACTCGCAAATTCGGCAGAAAACTTCAACCTGATTTGCCTACGTGAGCGTTATAGAAATAGCATAATTTACGCGACCAATCAAATTAAAATTTTCGAATATTTCAAGCGGCATAGTTCGATTTTTCTGAAAATTTAAAATGAATCTTATTGATGAAATGTGCTTAAGTTTTATCACTTACCGATCGACTATAAGAAGAATTTATTCGTCATTTTCATGGTTGACTCTTCAACCGATTGCTGCCGTTTTACTGACAGCTAAGATCAAAACTTATGGAAATTTTTAAAATTTCATATTCATTTTGAGAGAATTGTGAAATTCTGCAATTTATTTGCAACACTTAGAGAATATTGAAGCAAAAATCACGAAGAACAGTCAGAAGTACCATAACTTCTAGTTTCTGCAAGTTATTAAGTAGTTTTGAAGATAATCTTATATTCATGAGTCTCCAAAAACGTTAAAATTCATAAATCACCGCTAAGGCATCCTCAATTGTGTGCAATAATTTGAATTTTTTAAGTCAATTGAATAAACTTTTGCAATCTAGTTCGGCCAAGATTTTTCAAAAAGTTTCTACATTAATTTATTTCGAAAAAAATCATAATTATTCAAAAAACAAAGTTAAACATTTTTTTGGACAAAAATATCATTTCGTTAAAATTAAACAAGAATATTTTACTTCAAAACTGGCAGTATAAAGATGAGGAACCTTCAGCGGACTGATTTAGCATATTTTGATAATGCAAATAAAAGAATATAACTGGCCGGTAATTTCTTTCCTGTAACGGTATTTTACACAAATTTCATAGAGTATTTGTTATTGAAAGGCCAAATTACTGTGTTTTTTTGTGAACTTTTCGATAAAAAAATATTTCTGTTTCTCTACTATTTTAAATAGCAAATAAATAGATAATTATACCTATAATGTACATATAATAGATAATTTATTTCCCGTTTTATTTGACCACTGGCTTAAACTTAATACATGCACTAAGTTGCTGTCGATATAGACCGCGATCGATTGTTGAGATATACCTTTTGACGGTTGTGGAGTTAAAAAAACTGTTCGATTCAAATCAAATTAGCTGAATTAAAATTAATAATTTTTTTATCAGAAGTCACACCCAAACTACACAACAACCGTGACAGACAACATTTATGTGTATCTGAAAGGGTTACCTTTGGTATAATAAAACATCGGGGGTCCAGAGTTTTCCAGCGGGAATGATGATCGACGGAATACCACCATTCATACTAGGGCGCCATTTCATGTACTCATCTTTCCACTGCTAGAATTATTAAGATAATTAGGCGGTTTGAGACATTTTTTATGGAGCGCAACTTGGTCAAAAATGGTCATAAGTAAGGCGCTAGAGAGCAAATTGAAAGATTTTCAATAACAATCAACTTGCAAAAAGTCGCTGCTAGGGTTAATCAAACTGTAAAATCACAGTCATTTAATCATCTCAAGCACTAAAAAGAACCATTTGTGGCGCTATACAGCATGTCACATTTTTGCTTGCGATCTTGGTTTTTGCTTGAAACTGATCGATATCGTTTATTGGTCAATAATAATTTGAATTGAGTAAACATCTACGTGTTAATACATTCAGACGTTTGGTCCGTTGAAGGTAAACAAAATCAAAGAGCTAAGATCGCACGCAAAAATGATACATTCTGTGGATCACGATTAAAAATTTATTAAGAAGTTTATTGTCGTCAGTGAAAGCGAATAAATGATTTAATTAGTGACGAGAATACTTATCGAAAATATAAACTTATAATAAATTATAATTGAAAAAGAATGAAATTAATTTAAGTGAAATGTGGTTAAAGTTTGATTGAAGTTTGAAATAAGCTAAAGTAATAAAGTTTAATATATGAACAAAAGTTCAATTCAATTTATAACCTGCATATATTAATTATAACGTAGCACGTTGTTGTTTTAAGGCTGGACAGGGATTGTTACAATTATTAAATAAGATTAAAAAAAATTTCGACATGTACTCTTTTTTGTAATTGTAAAACCATAATGATTCGAGGCAATCCATGAATATAAATGAAAAGGTACGTTTTAATTTATGTTGAAATTTTGATTTTCGAAGATCGCATAAATATGAGAAGTTCAAAACACCCCTTCAAAAAATTGAACCAGTTGAAGATATATTGACCAATTGCAA
>SCLH01000160.1:124644-154613 GCA_004367855.1 Oikopleura vanhoeffeni
AGGACTGTAAAATAAAAATACCCACAAAATTATACATCATTGAAGTGGTTAAATATTGTTCTCGTTCGTTCAGTTCGATAATTTGAAGTAAAGTTAAGGACATTTCTACATCCATAGGGTGAGAATAATTAACAACTGGCCGCACCATTGAATTATATTTAGCAAGTGGATCTGGAATAAAGGTACAAATTAAATTGTTCATATCTTGATAAATATTGATTGAATACGATTTACCTGTATTTAATCAAGAATAAACTGGAATAACTTAGGACGAGTTACTCTTTAAATTTGCTTGTAAATCAAGGACATTCATTATGAGAAGCAATGAAGCACTGTGAGAATAATTAAAGGCCAGACAAAATCGTGTCAGATCTTTGAAAATTATATCACTATGATCACAATTTTTCTTGACCACAACTCCCTGTATCATGCATAAGTTATGCTGTATAACTGAACTTGAATTTGAAAATGCGACATTACAAAAAACGCGAGTTCTTTTAAGAATATTTTCTTGTTTACTTAAGAAAAAATGCAAAATAATTATAGGAAAATGTCTTCATTTAGCCGATCCGATATCATCTTATACGTACTAAGACGCTTAGAGCGAACTTGCTAGTAAAAAGTGCGTTCTCCTAACGCTCCTTTCAAACTTAAGGCGAAACTGCGACCTTAGATGAAAACGCAACTAAAACCAGAAAAACCTCGGGACACTTAAAAATTATCCGTCCTCGAAAGTCATTGGGCCAACTTTTGAAAAAAGAGCTTCCATAGTCTCCCATGAACTATCATAGATTTCCAATGCTGAAAAACCGATAACAGCCTAGTCTCCCTCGTACTAGGGTGTCCGCAGTCGAGCAAAATTTTGAGATCACACATTTTCAAAAACTACATTTTACGAAGAATTTTACAGGGATGACGAAAACGAGCTTAATTCTGAAAATTTTTTTTATCACAGCTAAATTCTAATTGGTTCAAATTTAAACCAATCAGGATCCCGGAAAATTTTCATCAGTTTAACTGACTTTTTATTGATGATTCCGAAAATATATATTTTTATATGTCATTGTCATCAANTATAAACTTTAAGTCTATAATCACCACAGATGCTGCTAGAGCGAAGATAAGATTAATTTTTTGTATTTTCTGCTGATTTTGACGTAAATTGCTCTCTCACGCGTCCAAATTAGCTCATAATCCTTATTTTTTTTTGCAATTATACATTAAGTATTTTTTTTGTTTTTTTCGAATGAATGAAAGTATTAAACAATGAGCCATAGGGAGATTCTCATTCGTCGAAATTTAAACCAATAAGAATCAACTATATAGTAGTACCAAAAGATGCGCAATAAGCTACTTTTGGAGACGGTATAATCAACAATTATTTGATTTTCCTNTCTCTACAAGATAGATTAAAAACATCGATACCCATTTTTAAGTTTTGAAATTTCTTATTTCAAATCGTCTCTGAGGTCCGGTAATCCACATCAATCCAGTGAAACGTTTTTCATTAAGATCCCATATATATCGGTATCTGTCAAAATGCACCGAGCCCTTAAGTGATTGCGTTACCAGGAATCACACAAGTACATCTGTCTAGCACCAGTTTGTCCTCTAGGAATGTCTGACACTTGTTTGATTTCTGGACATTAATTTCCGTTTTTTTGAGGGTTATTAATAATCCCTCAAATGTTTTTCGAAAATTTGTGTTGGTTAAGTTTTTTTCTAATACCGTAAATTTATCTTTAATAAAGTCTCTAAGTATATTATCAGGAGCGTTGTCTGGATCAACTTCATATTTTTCAAAAAATTTCGCGTTATAAAATGGACAATTTTTATAGTGTTTGTAAATATGAGATTTTTTATCAGTCCGATGCTCTTAATACGTTCCCAGAGAATTCTATTGGTTTCGCCTATATCCTTTTCTCAACGGAAGTCCATCGCAAAAACGTGTACTATCTCTATAGCGCGTGTTCGAATCCCACTGATGTTGTCTGAGTGATTATCTTAGTAATTGCTTGAGTGATTACATGCCGATAATATTTAGTGGTCCCATTATCAAACCCCTTGCCTATAATACCCAAGACAATCACTCAGACACCATCAGTGGGATTCGAACACGTGCTATAGAGATAGTTAACGTTTTTGAGATGGACATTCAAACTCATAAATACAGTGGGTCGTCAGTAAAAGTGTTTTTTAGGTTTGACTCTAGGTGATGTTATAGATTCTAGTTTGATAGTCGAAAATGTCGTACGGAATTTAAATTTTGGAGTAAATAAACTCAATATTTCAACTAGTTTTTTATTAATTACAGCGCATCTAAAACTAGTGAAAGGGAGACTTAACCCTTGGAATCATAGAGCCGATNTCCCTCAAATGTTTTTCGAAAACTTGTGTTGGTTAAGTTTTTTTCTAAAACCGTAAATTTATCTTTAATAAAGTCTCTAAGTATATTATCAGGAGCGTTGTCTGGATCAACTTCATATTTTTCAAAAAATTTCGCGTTATAAACTGGACAATTTTTGTAATGTTCGTAAATATGAGATTTTTTATCCGTCCGATGCTCTTTAATACGTTCCCAGAGAATTCTCTTGGTTTCGCCTATATAGGTTTTTTGGCATGGACATTCAAACTCATAAATACAGTGGGTCGTTAGTAAAAGTGGTTTTTTAGGCTTGAGTCTAGGTGATGTTATAGATTCTAGTTTGATAGTCGAAAATGTTGTGCGTAGTTTAAAATTTGGAGTAAATAAACTCAATATTTCGACTAGTTTTTTATTGATTACAGCGCATCTAAAACTAGTGAAAGGGAGACTTAATGTATATTTTTCAGTAGTTTCATCATTTAGTTCTTCTAATCGTCTAGCTTTAGAGTCTGAGGGCCGAAAGTCTCTCGATTTGACTTCAAAAATTTTTTGATCTATTAATTTTTTCGGGAACTGATTTTTAATGAAAATTTGTTTTGTTGTTTCTAAAGCTCGTTCTAATGCTTCCGGGGTTGATGTAGTATGGTTACATCTATGAATTTCGCCTACGAGAGAAAATATTTTATAACTTTTGGGTGAAACGGAACTTTTGAAATTAATTAAATTTTCTGACGCAGCCGGTTTTCGGTGCATTTCTAAATCAAGTTTAACATTTGTGTTGACAATGACTGTATCCAAAAATATTAATTTTGACTCAGTCATTGTTTCCATAGTAAGCTGTAACCCAGAGTCATACGAGTTAAGTTTTTCAAAAGTTTGTTTTTTATACTTGTTTTAATTAAACACACTATATCGTCGACATAGCGGAAATATTGTTTTTGTTGTCATTTTCAAATTCAGGGTCAATTATTGTGGTTTTCTAGCATATTACAGTAAATATTGGCTAACTTGGGGACTTAGTTTACCTCCCATGCTGCAACCTTTACGTTGCCTAAAAATCCATTATGAGCTTCAAACGAGTTAAATTCTACTAATATTGAACTAAAAATTTTTGTAAAAATGGTTTGTGGGGGTGGTTGTATTGTCATGTTTATGATTTCACCGTTTATTTTAATAGTTTTATTTTTTGGCGGAAAAAAGGTTTCGATATTTTCATAAATGTAGTTAACAATAAATTTTACAACTTTTGATATATTAATGCTAGTGTAAAGACTAGCTGCATCAAATTCGCTACTGTCGAAATTACTTATTTCTATAAATTTTGACTTAAATTCGTTGGAAGAAGAAATTGAGTATTTGCATTTTTTAACTATTGGGTCAATAAGTTGTTTTAAATACTCTTCAGCGCCGACAGTTATACTGCTGATAATTGGTCGTAACGGCCGACCTGGTTTGTGATTTTTTGGGATACCAAAACCACGTTTTAAATTTTCCATTGGTGCCGTTCGATACTCATCCGTATTGCTCATATATCCATTATTATCCCCGGGTCACTTTAAAAACTTATTTGTCTGTTAAAAGAATAGGGAATAAGTTTTTAAAGTGACCAGGGGATAATAATGGATATGGCTTCATAGTGTTTAAAACTTTTTTAAAATTAGACAAATCGACATTTATCGGGCCATTTATATTAGCCAGTTTTTAAAATTTAATTTAAAATCAAAAATTGAATACAAAGAATATTAGTTTTCGTTATTTAATTTCATTTTCCGAGAAAATGTTCATAAAATATTTGTAAAAATTTCTCTGATATTATTGTGAAAAATTTATATTTTCTGGAAAATAAAATTTTATTTCAAAATGAAAACTGGATTCAAAAATTGTCCCCAAAATTGTCTCTCGGCCGATTTGGGACTTAGTTTCCAAAAAAATTTATGGAAATATATGAATTCTCCTTCTATCGGCCTTTGGCCGATTTTGAGCTCATTTTCCAGAAAATAAATTAAAAATCGCATTCTCATATAAAATATCCTTGCTCTATAGCGGCACTTTTCGTCATTTTTGAGAATTTAAAAGATCATTTTCGTTTTCCCTTATATCGGTTTACCCTAGATACAAAATATTGATGAAATCGGAAAAATAATTGAATTTTGCTCTCTAGCGGCAAAAATTTTAAAGGTCATTTTCGTTTTCCCTGATATCGATTTACCCTATAAACGTAAAAATGTTGAAATTGGGAAGCTTTTGAAAAATTCAAGTTCCGAGCTAGCTATAAACCTTGTTTCGGTGATTATGAGGTCGTATTTCATTTTTGAAAAANGATATTTGTTTTTACTTTGAAGACGTTTTAAATTTATATTTTATTAGTATAGCTTGTTGAATTTTGTACCTACGGTAATTTAGGTTCCAGAGCAAAAAAATATTCTGTAAATCATGCCCTGTTATTTTTTTTTCGTTCTATTCAGTGATAGGGATTTTTTCTCATTAAATTTGAACAGTGATCTTGCAAAATTTCGAAGGGCTCCGAGAAGAATTACTTCGGTTGGCCATTTCGGATGGTGGTTTTGTATTGTGATTTTTCATCGGACTGGAGTAGTGGGCTATCAAGCTGGCGAAAATGACTGTTTGTTTCTTGGTTGCACAATTTTTGATCGGCACACGGAAAGTTTGTTAATATTTATTATTTCATGCTACCATGGAAACTATTTTTGTCCGTTGCTAGTTATATTGGTGATTAGTGGCAGTATTTTTGTTGTTAATAGTTTATTCTCGAGTGGTCAGCAACATAATTGTTGTTGCGATGTAGCTTGTTAACGATAATTTTCCTTATTGTTTAACATTTTTCCACAGGAGTACGTAGTTTGAAATATTTTTGTACGTATCGTTGACATACTCTATGTCGCAATCAGTGTGTATGGGTCTTGTGTTAAGCACTAAGAGCGAGTTGCGTAGAGTTGTTAATGGTTCCTGAGTATATATTAACGGTATTATAAACTATGACCAAATATTAACCGTTCGACGACGCTAAAGAGCAGAAAACATTTTTTTATTTCGACACTCAGAAAAAATATTTTAATATTTTTTCCGAAAATTTTTGGTAATTTTTACGATTTTTTGTGTTTTTATGACCTTAAAAAAGCCACGTGAGTTCAAAAAATCATAAAAACAGACTCTAGCTTTTTTCAGTTCAAAAGATACGACTTGCCTATATGAACCTATATACCAAAATAACTTGTTTCAAATTTTTCAAAAAAATTCCAGAATGTTGAATTTTTCAAATTTTATTTCTTTATATAATTTACATCTACGTGGAGATCAAAAAATTTTCTTAAATCCAGTTAAAACCTAATTTTCAAATACAAAAAGATATGGGCTGCCTAAGAACCCCCCTTAAGTATTCCATGAAAAAAAATTATTATATAAAAATTAATTTTAATCAGTCAAAACAATTGTCCACCACTGTCACTCTCGATTACTATATAAAATTCAAACATAATGAATAAAGAAATGTATAATCTGCTTTTATTCTGGAAAATTAGCCATTTTACAATAGAAAATTTGGTATTTTTTCATTTTTTCCGATTTTTTTTAAAAAAACTTTTGATCGATGAATAAATAGATCTAATCGGAATTAAGTGTGACGTAAGGCAAAGATACAGTATCTTAGCATGTCCACCAATCAATTTTCGACCAAAATCGACCAGTTATGGTTGATTTTTTCAATAATAGGGGTTTTATGTTGTAATTTGTTGCCCTTCTTGTGGTGAGCAATATTTTTTTGCAAAAAATCGCATTTTTGCCATTTAAATGGTAATTTAACCAAAAAGAGGGTTTTTCGTGTCCCCGGAAGCTATTTTTTTCAACAGTAAAGGTTGGCGTACTGATCTTACACCATTAATAAGACACGGCGGGTAGTGGCGGTAGTATGGAAAATTTTGAAATTTCTAAACACAAATTTTTTCTAAATTATTTCAAAAAATTGTTGCAAAAAATTTTCAGAAAAATACATTTTGTGAGGGCGTTTCAGCCATTTTTGTTTTTATTGGCTTAGAGGCCCGAAAATAAATTTAAAAATTTTTTCCTACACCCAAATTTTAAAAAATACTTGAAAATCAGAAAAAGGATAACAGTTGAAAAAATAAAGAATTCAAAATTAATTCAGAATATGAACCCTCTCTTTTCATTATTCAGTAATTTTTGCAAGGATTTGCAAAAAAATTAAAAGATATTTAGAAAAAAGCAAGTTACATAACAAATTTATTTTCAATATTAAAATTCCAATTTAATTAAAATAAAAACTTGGAATTTCGAAAAGTTGCATTTCAAATAAATTTTTCCTAAAAAACTCGAAAATTTTGAAAATGAGCCTCAAATCGGGCCGAAAGGCCGATAAAACAAGATTTTAAGTTTAAATTTTTTTTTTTAAATGAGCCCTGAGCGGCCGAGAGCCGAATAAAAAGGGGATGTAGGTTTTTTTATTTAATTTCGTTGAAAATGAGCCCCAAATCGGCCGAAGGCCGAAAAAAGGGATATCATATTTCAAAATTCAATTTTGTTGAAAAAATGAGCCTCAAATTGGCCGAAGGCCGATAAAAAAGGGATTTTAATGTTACGTTATTTAATTTGTTGAAAAATGAGCTTAAATCGGCCGAAGTCCGATAAAGAAGGATATTATATTTAATAATTGAATTTGTTAAAAAATGAGCCCCAAATCGGCCTGAAGGCCGATAAAACGGGATTAACTTGTTTTGAAATTTTTTTAAATTGGCCTTAATCGGGCAAAACGATAAAAAGGGATTTTATGTTTTCACTTAATTTTTTTGAAAAAATAACCTCAAAATCGGCCGAAAGCTGCTAAAGAGGATTCTTTTGTTTTGATCTAATTTTGTTGTAAAATGAGCTCCAAATCGCGCCGAAGGCCGATAAAAAGGGATTTTTAGGTTTTTTATTTAATTCTGTTTAAAAAGAGCCCCAAAATCGGCCAAAGGCCGATACAAACAAGATTTTTAAGTTTAATTTGTTGCCCAAAAAGATTAATTATATTTCAAATTCAATTTTGTTAAAAAAATGAGCCTGAATCGGCCGAAGGCCGATAAAGAAGATATTATATTTGTAATTTACTTTTTCTGGAAAATGAGCTATTTTGGAGCTCATTTTTTTCAACAAAATAAATTAAAAACATAAAATCCGTCTTTAATCGGCCTTTGGCCGATTTGGGCTCCAATAATTTAATTGACGATCAATTTTTTTTTAAATTCTTGATTAACTAGGGCTTTCGATGATTTCTCCCAAAACCGTATCGATACAAAATATGATTTAGAGTATAAACATTAGGGAAGAACAAAACGAGGACATATTTGGAAAAAATAAAGGTTGGCACTCCTCAAAATTTCACCCTTTGATTCAGAACAAATAGAGTTTGAAACCTGCTTCGAACAAGAAATGAATATCATTGTCAGAAATATTTCCAATATTTTTGAACCAAACGTATGGACAAAATAATATTTTGAGAAAAAATAATTTAAATATGTGAAAATCATGCCCAGAGTGGTATTTTTTTATACCATTTTTGCATTTATATTGTAATTTATCACCAAAATTTTTTTGTTATTAAATCGAGACAACTTTCAATTTTTTTCCTAAAACGTATTTTTTCAATAAATATTTTGTACGTATTGTGAAGCTTTCTGTTGAGCCTCATTAGCTATACTGAAATCAAGACAAAAAGTATTGAGTAGAAAAAGAAGTGTGTTAAAAAGTGTGTTATTTTTCTAAAATTTCATTCATAATGACGTTGCCCGACCAAAAAACTACCAGATTTTGGGCATCTGGTTTATATACTAAAATACTGAAAAACACAAAATCGCTATATTTGATCAACGTGGACTACCAATTTTTTTTCATTATTATTTTCCATATTACAATATATTATTCCACCCCAAGAAGTTTCGCACAATCCACCATTATTTCTATAAGTCGAAAATTAATGGTGAACATGCTACAGATACTTGTGCGTTGGAAACCCATAAAAATAAAATTTGTGAAGACTACGAGAGCACGTATAACGTGATATGCTACACCTTGGTTTTCCCACTATATTTTCTAGAAATAAAATCAAATTTTTAAAAATTTGAAATGAATGGAGCAAAAAAAAATATAATTTTTCAGCCTTCCTATCGGCAAAAGTAATTGGAGCTTCAACACCTTGAGCTTTCTGTAAACAACAACAAAGTAAAGCCGATAATCGGCTCTGGTGTGCCATGGCGGAAATTTTTTTCCTGTCCATTCCAAAAAGGTTAAAATAGCAAACGCGCGTTTTTTAGAGTTTTTTTTAAAGACGATTTATAAAGTTAAAATAATTGATCTGAAAAAACAGATTATACGAATAAGCTCAAAAGTGACAATTTTTATTCGAAAATTTGAGTAGCAAAAAAGTTTACCGTCAAGAGCAAAAAAAATTAAAAAGTGCATATCTGCAAGATGGCCCTACCCCTTAAATAGAATATGTAACATATGTGCTCCTTGTTTTCGAAACTCGGACACTAATTGTGTTACCATTATTTGGTTTTAAAAACATAAGAAACTGTAGCAAAGCGTATTTTGAAATACCGTATTTCCATATCTTTACTGAATCTGAGATAATTTACTTTTGCACTTCAAATCTCTTACGTGGACCACAAAGCACAAGGGTGAAAAATCCAATTACACCCGTTTTGTAACATTTTGTTTAATTTCGAAAAGTAACCAAGGTTTCGGAGTTCGAATCCAAGAGCCACATATACCTCAGAGAGTGATAATCTTATTTTTTGAATTTTGATAAAAATTGATGTATTACCTTTCCAGTAATATTATCGTAGGACCTGTGATTAAACAGGTTTAATAAGTCTTTGTATAACATCCAAGCCAATTCAAGAGCACAGGTTTTGAGTGTTCAAAATGGGAAAAACTGCAAATGTCGACCTCAGCACGATGACAGCACGATGAGATTAAAACCCTTTTTTTAATTTAGGATTCCGGTCGCCGTGGCCTGGAAATGTGAGGTATTTTTGCCCTCACAAGGTTGTTTGACAAAAGTGAGAATTAGTAAATAATACAAATTTTTCAGAATAAATTTATTAAAATAAGATCAGCTTTCATATCGAAAATGATCCACTAGTGTGGATTCTGTCCAACGCCTACTAGTAAGTGTAGGTAAGTGAACGTTTTCTGAATGGCTGGCCGCTCTGAATGGTTGTCTCCGAATGGCTGCCAGCGTCACAAGTAGGCCGTGAACAAGATCCACACTTTTTTTTCTGATATTGTGAAACTTTATTTTGAAAGATTTTAAGAACAGAAGAACACATAAAAGGAATTTTTTTTTTTTTTTTAAAAAACAAAGCCCAGTAGTTCCTCAACCCCCCTCGTATGAACCGAGGTGTTGAGTTGATTTTTAGTGTTACATTTATGGCGTGACTTATAATCGTTACTTTTCAGAAAAAAACATATTCAGACCTATAGTGCTGGTACCGCAGATTAAGCACCAGAAAATTATAATCTTCGCATAATTTTAGCGTGTCCCGCTGTATTGCGTCAACCATATCGAATTGTCGACATTTTGAGAAAGAAGCATTTGCGAATACATAGTGATCATAGGGATCGATAGAGTCAATACATAGGGATTCATTTCTCATATAGCAAATCGGCAAACCCGTGATACAGGATCATTTGACTACCGCAATTCAAACCTAAATAATTAACAACCTGTGTACTTAACAGTGCCGATTGCACTGCCAAATTGTCATTTAACTGCACTCAATTTTTTTGGTAAAATTTTTAAGATTTGATGAAATTTATAATGATAATTCTCCAATCACAATCTTTTTGTACATATGAGTAGAATTGGTCCCTTTTGTTTTATAAATAAAAGCTACTTTTTTAAATGAAAACTGTAGACCTAAGAAAACATGAAATCATTTTTTTTTAAAACACGAAAAATGTTTTTGAAAATTTTCAAAACTGTTCATCGTCATTTAAATAAAAGTGATGATAATATTGAAGGTCAATCAAAAATATATTTTCTAAAAATAAGGTTTTTCCACATATAAAATTCAATTAATTTTATTTGTAGAAACATTTGCCTCGGCGCCACGAAAATATGATTTAAGATTGGATCAGTCTTTCAGTAGTAATTGGAATCTCACAAATAATTGTTTTGATCTTTAAAATAAGTTCAAATCACAAATTAAGTGGCATGCTACAGGCATTCAGAGGGTAGAAATATTGTTAATACGGATGTTATGAATTAACTGAGTACACGGGTGAAATTTTAACCTAAACTGGAGTAATTCCGAACTCGATTTCAACCACCCTTGTTCGCCCAGTTATCACTCATCAAAGCTCAACACATAGTTTTTATGTGGCAAAATGAACTGTTAAATGCGTCTTGTAACGATTAGACCATGATTATAAAATCTAAATGGGGTTGTCGGGCGAAAACGTTTCGCGTCATAATAGACATATTCAAGTCACTTTTATAGATTTGAGCATAATGGTCTTTGAGTCATGACTCATGACTTTTGTCACCGTGGGCCCGATCCTTACACAATCTTATGAAGTCTATGTCGATTATAACATATAATTAATGACACAAAACCTTTCAGGCCCAAGAAATTAATTTCAAAGTTAACTTTCAAAATTCAACTTTAAACTTTTTACTCAATTGATTTCAAATTTTGCAGATTTGTTAAGCCTTTGTTTTCAAGCAATTTCGAATTTAATTTGATGGCCAAGCTCATTAACCTTAAAATACGGGAAGTAAATTATCCGATAATTTTTGTTAAAAATTAGTAATTTTCGTCCCATGGCGCATAGATATCAAATGCGTTAGCGCAGAGTGTTGCACTTTCATTAAAGTTGGCCACAAAAGTTGCTTTTACCTGAGTCGGTAATTGGATTTTTTTTGCTAATTTACATTTATTAAATAAAATTTGTCTTAACCAAATCAAACAAAGAAAAATTTCAATGTGAAGGAATTTTTCTTCCAGTCGACTTTTTCCATAAAATAAAATTTCCACACAACTTCAATCGATAACACTGATTCCAGTTTTCTGAAAATGGTATTATAAACTATGGTATCACAAATTTTGATTTTTTTCAAATTTGTTGTCAACAATATAACCACAAACCGTATAGGACTTCAAAAATCGAAAAATGACCATTTTTTTTACTTTTAGAATTGGCCCGATATATAGCCAGTCGATAACAACCCTAAGGTACACTCCACCATGAGAAAAAACACGATTTTGTGTTTTCCTGAGGGCGATTATCTTAAAGACTACAACATTGTGAATCCAATAGTAAATAATGTAAATTTGACAAATATCACATCCAAAATAATTAATTAAAATATATTATACTACTTATAGTTGGTCGCAATGCACGTGAAATTGACGACATCTAGCGAGTTGCATCATGAAAAAACGCACGCGCTGAGTTCATATTATTAATTAAGGTTGAGCAACAAATACACATAGCCTTAAAAATATCTTCAAGATAATATGGTGGGCAACCATTTTCGGTATTAAGAAATTTTATCAATCCAAACATTTATATTTCGTATTAATTGCGATAAAAGGGCTGCTGGTCACGCCTCCCAGAAAGCAACGCTGAGAGTTAACAACGAACTAAGAATCTCAAAAAAAAATTTGAGCAGTATTTTCCTTAATAATCCTTGGTTTATACTCCTCGGTGCTACCTCGGTACTCGAGCAGAATGAAAATTTGGTTAAACTATTTTTCCACGAGCCCAATTTAGCCCGTCGTAGTGAAAAATGCCGCGGTCTAGTGAAAAGGCTCATGCAAATGGTTTTCCGCAACGAACGATTGAGTTTATAAAAGGATTTAAAAAAAAATGTTGCCTAAAACAAGAAGTGCAAAAATTTTCGTAATCTTTATACAATTAATTTTCAGGCCATTGGGTGGAAATCATCATTTTGTTAATTTATTTGATTTTAATCTCAATCTGAATAATAAGCTGGAGGTAAACCATGAGCAAATCCATCAGTGATATACTGACTTGGGATTGATATTTTTGAATCGAAACCATCCTGATACTAATGTTATTTTAATGTTAATAATCTGAGCATGATTTTTTGAAAATGTTGTGGTTAGTAAAATTGAAGTGATGCACGTTTGGGCTCTTTGAAGTCTAATAACCATATGAAATAAGCTTTGCTTCTTAAAAATTTCACCAATAAATGCGATTGCATGGGGTTAAACATACAATCGGGGAAAGCCGTTTTGAGCAGTGAACTTTCTCTCATTTCTGTATAAAAATACTAAACCTCGCACCAATAAAAACGGCTTCCACGATAAGTAAGACTGAAACTGTATAGTAAGTTATAATAAAGTATTATAGGGTCAAGGGCCCCAGTTGACAGATCAATGACTATCAGAATAATGCAAACACGCGGAACTAGGATCCATCGAACCTGGATTCCAGATCAGTCCGATTTCTTGGGTCAGATTAGAGACTCATAACCTATCAATGGCTCGGATTTCGCATTTTTCAAAATAGTCACATTTCTGGGTCCGGTAGAGGCTGTCCTTATCCTGGCCCATAGCGTAAGCGATAAATGAGATAAGAAGAAACATAAATATACGCGATAAACGAAAGAATAAATGAAAATATACTATATCATTTTGAGTTTAAGTTAATAAAGGATGGGGCAAAAATTAAGTGTAATTTTTCGGTGAAAAAAACTACTAAGTGAATCTTATTTAACAACAAAAAAATTTCGCATATTTTTCAGCTATATATTAAGTATTGCTAATTTGCAAAAACAAATGCAATTAAGGTTTACTTTTGGTACTCGCGCAATTGGCAGGAAACTTCAACTGATTGCCTACGTGAGCGTCATAGAATAGCATATTAGCACATCATTAATTTTACCGCGCGGCAAAATCATTCGATATTCGGCCGGGCATAGTTTTCCGATTTTTCTTGGAAAATTTAATAGAATTTATTGATGAAATGTGCTTTAAGTTTCTATCATACCGATCGACTTATAAGAATTTATTCGTCCTTTTCCATGGTTGGATCTTCACACGTTGTTGCCGTTTTATCTGACGCTAAGATCAAATTATGGAATTTTTTAACATTTCATTATTCATTTGATGAGTTGTGGAATTTCTTGCATTTTATTTTTGCAACACTTAGGAGATTTGAAGCCAAAATCAGAAGAACGTCAGAAGTTACCATTAACTCTAGGTTTTCTTGCAAGTTTTTAAAGTAGTTTTGAAGATAATTTATATTCATGGGATCTCCAAAAACGTTAATTCATAAATCAACCGCTAAGGCTCATCCTCAATTGTGTGCAATTTTGGATTTTTTAAGTCAATTGATAAACTTTTGCATCATAGTTCGCCCAAGATTTTTCAAAAGTTTCTACTTAATTTTTTCGAAAAAATCATAATTATTCAAAAACAGTTAATCATTTTTTTGGACAAATTCATTTCGTTAAAATTTAAACAGAATATTTACTTCAAAACTGGCAGTATAAGATGAGGAACCTCGGGGACTGATTTAGATATTTGATATGGCAAATAAAGATTATAACTGGACCGGGTAATTCTTCCTGTACCACCGGTATTTACCACATTTCATGAGTAATTTGTTATGAAAGGGCCAAATTATGTGTTTTTTTGTGAACCTTTTGATAAAAAAATTTTCTGTTTCTTACTATTTTAAAATAGCAATAAATAGATAATTATACCCTTAATGTAACATATAATAGATAATTTATTTCCCGTTTATTTGACCACTGGCTTAAACTTATACATGCACTAAGTTTGCTGTCGAAAGACCGCGATCGATTGTTGAGATATACCTTTTGACGGTTGTGGAGTTAAAAAAACTGTTCGATTCAAATCAAATTAGCTGAATTAAAATTAATAATTTTTTTATCAGAAGTCACACCCAAACTACCACAACAACCGTGACAGACAACATTTATGTTATCTGAAAGGGTTACCTTTGTATAATAAAAATCGGGGGTCCAGAGTTTCCAAGGGAAGATGATCGACGGAATACACCATTCATACTAGGCGCCATTTCATGTACTCATCTTTCCACTGCTAGAATTATTAAGATAATTAGGCGGTTTGAGACATTTTTTATGGCAGCGCAACTTGGTCAAAATGGTCATAAGTAAGGCGCTAGAGAGCAAATTGAAAGATTTTCAATAACAATCAACTTGCAAAAATCGCTGCTCAGGTTAACAAACTAGTAAATCACAGTCATATTAATCATCTCAAGCACTAAAAAGAACCATTTGCGCTATACAGCATGTCACATTTTTGCTTGCGACTTGGTTTTTGGCTTGAAACTGATCGATATCGGTTATTGGTCAATAATAATTTGAATGAGTAAACATTACGTGTTAATACATTCAGACGTTTGGTCCGTTGAAGGTAAACAAATCAAAGAGCTAAGATCGCACGCAAAAATGATACATTCTGTGGATCACGATTAAAATTTATTAAAAGTTTATTGTCGTCAGTGAAAGCGAATAATGATTTAATTAGTGACGAGAATACTTATCGAACATATAAACTTATAATACAATTATAATTGAAAAAGAAGAAATTAATTTAAGTGAAATGTGGTTAAAGTTTGATTGAAGTTTGAAAAGCTAAAGTAATAAAGTTTAATATATGAACAAAAGTTCAATTCAATTTATAACCTGCATATTATTTAATTATAACGTAGCACGTTGTTGTTTTAAGGCGACAGGGATTGTTCAATATTAAATAAGATTAAAAAAATTTCGACATGTACTCTTTTTTGAATTGTAAACAACCAAATTATTCGAGGCAATCCATGATATAAATGAAAAGTACGTTTTAATTATGTTGAAATTTGATTTTCGAGAGATCGCATAAATAGAGAAGTTCAAAACACCCCTTTCAAAAATTGAACCAGTTGAAGGATATATTGACAATTGCAAAAACTTGACCGAATGTGTTTTAGCTTTTGGGGTTCTTTCCGGGGAGATTGAAACGCTCTTAATAAGCTAACAAGTCGCGCTCTGATTGGTTAAGCGCGTGAATCTCCTCGAGGAACACCCCAAGCTAAAACACTTGGGTATCAGTTAGGGATGTTCGCGTTAGGCCGCGAGGACTGTAAAAAAAATACCCACAAAATTATACATCATTGAAGGTTAAATATTGTCTCGTTCGTTTCAGTTCGATAATTTGAAGTAAAAGTTTAAGGACATTTCTACCATCATAGGGTGAGAATAATTAACAACTGGCCGCACCATTGAATTATATGAGCAATGGATCTGGAATAAAGGTACAATTAAATTGTTCATATCTTGATAAATATTGATTGAATACGATTTACCTGTATTTAATCAAGAATAAACTGGAATAACTTAGGACGAGTTACTCCTTTAAATTTGCTTGTAAAATCAAGGACATTCATTATGAGGAAGCAATGAAGCACTGTGAGAATAATTAAAGGCCAGACAAAATCGTGTCAGATCTTTGAAAATTATATCACTTTGATCACAATTTTTCTTGACCACAACTCCTGTATCATGCATAAGTTATGCTGTATAACTGAACTTGAATTTGAAATGCGACATTACAAAAAACGCGAGTTCTTTTAAGAATATTTTCTTGTTTTACTTAAGAAAAAGCAAAATAATTATAGGAAATGTCTTCATTTAGCCGATTCCGATATCATTATACGTACTAAGACGCTTAGAGCGAACTTGCTAGTAAAAAGTGCGTTCTCCTAACGCTCCTTTCAAAACTTAGGGAAACCTGCGACCTTAGATGAAACGCAACTAAACCAGAAAAACCTCGGACACTTAAAATTATCCGTCCTCGAAAGTCATTGGGCCAACTTTTGAAAAAAGAGCTTCCATAGTCTCCTGAACTATCTTAGATTTCCAATGCTGAAAACCGATACAGCCTAGTCTCCCTCGTACTAGGGTGTCCGCAGTCGAGCAAAATTTGAATCAACATTTTCAAAAACTAATTTTACGAAGAATTTTACAGGGATTGAACGAAAACGAGCTTAATTCTGAAATTTTTTTTTATCACAGCTAAATTCTAATTGGTTCAAATTTAAACCATCAGGATCCCGGAAATTTTCATCAGTTTAACTGACTTTTTATTGATGATTCCGAAAATATATATTTTTTATGTCATTGTCATCAAGTTTTGTGTTTTTTTGTCCTTGAAATTTTTAAAATCGCTGAAAATGCCAATTTTGGCTTAATTAGTTCTCCAGCGCCGCGAATATATGTTGGGCCGTGAGATAGTATATCATTCACAATATTTTTTTTTTCTGCATCCTTCTAGAAAAAATGAGAAAATTAAATTTGTATACATCGAGATTCTCATTGGTCGAAATTGAAACCGAATCATGAATCGATCATTTTGAATCATTTTTTTAACTCATTTTTTGTGCTGAATTCAAATATATATTTTTTTTGTCCCATGTTTTGTCAAGAAATGCCATTTTTAGAGATTTGAAGTTCTCAAAAAGGCCAAAATTGGTTTATTTTGCTTTAAAGTCTGGTAGCGCTCAAATATATGTGAGCCGTGAAATTTTTATTCCATTCGCAATAATTTTTTTTTTCTGATCTTTCTAGATACAATAATAAAAATAAAAGTGTATGATCATCAAGATTCTCATTGGTTGAAATTGAACCAATCAGAATCGACTTTATAGTAGTACCAAAGATGCGCATAACCTACTTTTTTGGAGACGGTATAATCAACAATGTGTCTAAATTACCACAGGTGGCGCTAGAGCCGGATTTATGTTTTGATGACAACCGGAAGTTGTATTTTTTGAGATTTGACACACCAAAGATGCGCCAAGCTGTTTTCTGGAACCGTACTATAAATTTAAGTCTATAATCACCACAGATGCTGCTAGAGCGAAGATAAGATTAATTTTTTGTATTTCTGCTGATTTTGACGTAAATTGCTCTCTACGCGTCCAAATGCTCATATCCTTATTTTTTGCAATTATACATTAAGTATTTTTTGTTTTTTCGAATGAATGAAAGTATTAAACAATGAGCCATAGGGAGATTCTCATTCGTCGAAATTTAAACCAATAAGAATCAACTATATAGTAAGTACCAAAAGATGCGCAATAAGCTACTTTGGAGACGGTATAATCAACAATTATTTTGATTTTCCTATAAAAAGGTATTTATTTAACGTTTTTGGCAAAAGCCATCATCAGAAGTGAAAGTAAAATAAAGATTGTGTTCGGAAAATGCAGTGATTACTTTTTGCGAAAGTTTTAAAATTTGGATACTTGGGCCTCAGATGGATTGCCTATTAAAGCCCGAGTATTAAGTGATTGCTTTCAGGAATCACACAAGTACAGAGAAATGTCTGACACTTGTGTGATTTCTGGACATTAATTTCCGGATTTTTTAGGGTTATTAATAATCCCTCAAATGTTTTTCGAAAACTTGTGTTGGTCAAGTTTTTTCTAAACCGTAAATTATCTTTAATAAAGTCTCTGAGTTATATTATCAGGACGTAGTCTGGATCAACTTCATATTTTTCAAAAAATTTCGCGTTATAAGACTGGACAATTTTATAGTGCTCGTAAATAATGAGATTTTTTATTCCGTCCGATGCTCTTTAATACGTTCCCAGAGAATTCTCTTGGTTTCGCTATATAGGTTTTTTGGCATGGACATCAAACTCATAAATACAGTGGGTCGTTAGTAAAAGTGTTTTTTTTAGGTTTGAGTCTAGGTGATGTATAGATTCTAGTTTGATAGTCGAAAATGTTGTGCGTAGTTTAAATTTTGGAGTAAATAAACTCAATATTTCGACTAGTTTTTTTATTAATACAGCGCATCTCTAAAACTAGTGAAAGGGTGACTTGATGTATATTTTTCAGTTAGTTTCATCATTTAGTTCTTCTAATCGTCTAGCTTAGAGTCTGAGGCCGAAAGTCTCTCGATTTGACTTCAAAAATTTTTGATCTATTAATTTTTTCGGGAACTGATTTTTAATAAAAATTTGTTTTGTTGTTTCTAAGCTCGTTCTAATGCTTCCGGGGTGATGTAGTATGGTGACATCTATGGAATTTCGCCTACGAGAGAAGATATTTTAAACTTTTGGGTGGAAACGGAACTTTTGAAATTAATTAAATTTTCTGAGCGGCCGGTTTTGCGGTGCATTTCTAAATCAAGTTTACCATTTGTGTTGACAATGACTGTATCCAAAAATATTAATTTTGACTCAGTCATTGTTTCCATAGTAAGCTGTAACCCAGAGTCATACGAGTTAAGTTTTTCAAAAGTTTGTTTTTTATACTTGTTTTAATTAAACAACACTATATCGTCGACATAGCGGAAATATTGTTTTATGTTGTCATTTTCAAATTCAGGGTCAATTATTGTGGTTTCTAGCATATTACAGTAAATATTGGCTAGACTTGGGCTTAGTTTACCTCCCATGCTGCAACTTTAAGTTGCCTAAAAAATCCATTATGAGCTTCAAACGAATTAAATTCTACTAATATTGAACTAAAATTTTTGTAAAAATGGTTTTTGGGGGTGGTTTTTGGGGGTGTCATATTTATGATTTCATCGTTTATTTTAATAGTTTTATTTTTTGCGGAAAACTAGTTTCAATGTTTTCATAAATGTAGTTAACAATAAATTTTACAACTTTTGATATATTAATGCTAGTGTAAAAGACTAGCTGCATCAAATGAAACTAATTCAAATTCGCTACTGTCGAAATTACCTATTTTTATAAATTTGACTAAAATTCCTTGGAAGAAGATATTGAGTATTTGCATTTTTTAACTATTGGGTCAATAAGTTGCTTTAAATACTCTTCCAGCGCCGACAGTTATACTGATAATTGGTTCGAACGGCCGACCTGGTTTGTGATTTTTGAGATACCAAAACCACGTTTAAAATTTTCCATGGGTGCCGTTCGATACTTATCCTTATTGGTCATATATAGCTTCATAGTGTTTAAATTTTTTTTTAAATTAGACAAATCGACATTTATAGGGTTGCTTTTAAGTTTTTAAAAAATGTTCTTTATCGAAAACTTTATCTAGCTGACGCAATAGTCATCAAAAAAAAGAATATTTAAGTTCTTTGTTTTATCTGAGCCGGCTATATAATGTGTGGGTTGGAGTCTAAATAATCCCTAAGTTTATTTGCACTACTGTCAGTAGTACAATTTAAAATTGTTCGAAAGCTAGGTATAATTTTGATTTGAGCGTGATTGATTTGAAAAACATCTAATTTTTTACGTTCTGCTTGTATTTTCCAGCTTTTGAATAAATCTTCAAATTTAGTTAAAACAAATTTCTAGTATTATATCCGCCTATAGGATTGTGCAGTCCTTGTTCTAAAAGTTCTCTTATCTCGGTGGGAAGTTCGATATCAGTGTGATTATATATAGTTACTATTGGAGGCTTATATTTTGGCGAATTTTCAATAATCAAATATCTAATTTTTTGTTCCTTATTATATCATTAAATTGTTCCTCTAGTGTCACGCGTGATTTACAGATCGAAATTATTTTAGATGCATTATACGGATTATAGAAACTAATTTGGCAAAATAAGTTGTTTAAAATTTGTTTATATTGATCAAGGTTAAGTATGAGAATTTAGAGTATCATCAAAGTGTTTTATAACGGTGGTTAGGAATTTTAGGGTTTTTAAATTCAAATTTCTAATTGTTGAAGCTGCAATTTTTGTAAAGTTCGGCAAACAGTCATTTTCTCTACATGTTGATAAAAACTCAATGTGCATTGAGGTTTTGTGTATTTTCCGACATATCGTTTCAAGATCTCGGAGTATAGTCTCTGGACATTGTAATCATTGTATTGGTATTGAGACATCATATAATTATTTGATTTTCTTTTAAAAAAGGTATTTATTTAACGTTTCGGCAAAAGCCATCATCAGAAGTGAGAGTAAAATAAAGTTGTGTCGGAAAATGCAGTGATTACTTTTCGCGGAAGTTTCAAATTGGATACTAATAGGGCAATCCATCTGAGGCCCGAGTATCCAAATTTGAAACTTTCGCAAAAATAATCACTGCATTTTCCGACACATCTTTATTTTACTCCAACTCTGATGATGGCTTTTGCCGAAACGTTAATAAATACTTTTTTTAAAGGAAAATCAAATAATTTATGATGTCTCAATACCAATACAATAATCAACAATGTGTTTTAAATTACCACAGGTGGGGGCTAGACTCTAGAGGCGATTTTTGTTTTGATGACAAACCGGAGTGTATTTTGAGATTTGACACCACCAAAAGATGCGCCATAAGCTGTTTTCTGTAAACCGTATTATAAACTATACGTCTATAATCACCACAGATGCTGCTAGAGCGAAAATAAGATTAATTGTTTGTATTTCCTGCTGATTTTGACGTAAATTGCTCTCTCACGCGTCCAAATTAGCTCATTATCCTTATTTTCTTTTGCAATTGTACAAAAATTATTTTTTTTTGAATAAATGAAGGTATTAAACAATGAGCCATAGGGAGATTCTCATTGGTCGAAATTTAAACTATATAGTAGTACCAAAAGATGCGCAATAAACTACTTTTTGAAGACGGTATAATCAACAATGTGTCTAAAATTACCACAGGTGGCGCTAGAGGCGATTTTTTGTTTTGATGACAAACCGGATTGACAAATATTTCAAATGAGAGTGTATTGAACTTCTAATTAACAATTTTGGCTTGTTTAACAAAAATTGTCATTAATCAAACTTAAGCAAAGTATTCTGTTTATTTTATTTAATATCCAATAAGAAGATTTGACGGATAAAATTTTTGTTGATGCAAATTTCAAAATATTCTTGTATTTTTTATAAAACACCTTTTTCCTGTTACATATTTTACACATTCATCAGGGACAATATTATCTGTTTTCTTATAATGATCAATACTTTGATTTGCAAATAATTTTTGACCTTCTTCTTCCGATAATTTACATTTTGGGCCTTTATAAAATTCTATTCGATAACCATTCAGCAACCTGTCCAATAATAAATTTTCATCGTATTTGGCAGTGACTGAAAATAAATTTTAGATGAAAATTTTGGTTTTTATCTTGTTCAAATAAATATTTTATTCTGGTCAGGAATTTTTGGACCGATTGAATTAGACCGATTGAATTTAACAAAAAGACTTGGTATTTCACCAAAGAACAACGACTACCTTCTTATTTATGTGAGTTTTCTTAACCCTTGTGAGCACAGAGCCACAATTGTGGCTCAAGCATACCTTAAATCATCCAAAAAAGGCAAAAACGGGATCGTAAAATCTTTTCTTTTAAACACATTATAAAGAATTTCGATTCGGTTCCATAAAAATAATTGAATTTGTTTTCGAATGTTTGGTTCCAGTATTACGGGAAGTTGATTTATTAGGATTTTTCGCCTATGTTTCACTTCCGCAGAAATAATTTCGGAACTAGACATATAATACAAATGTGAGATTAGCCAGTTTTTAGGATAGTGTTTTTTGCATGCATAAAAGTTGAAATAGAAGTTTATTTGTATCTAGGAGCAGATATTTTTTTTCGGAAATGAAATTTCTACATTTGTAACCTCAAGTATTCCATGAAAAAATTAAATAATCATAAAACTGAATTTAAGCAATCAAAAATTGTCCACAGTTGTTCTTCATTACCATATATACTTGGAAATAATAGAAAAAAGTGTAATAATCTGCTTTTATAGAGAAAAATAAACATTTTTTTTCAAAAATCATGATTTTTCCATCAAAATTTTTTCTCGCAGTAACAAACGCCTGGACCGAAATAACAGAAAGTTGCAAATATCCTTTTACTAAAATTGAAAATAAATTGGAATTCTTGAATAAATATTTTCACAAAATAATATGGACGAAAAACGTTTTTGACGAATAACGAATTCGGACAAAAAACCTTCTGACAAAAAAATATTCTCCACTCAAATATTTGAATTTGTGCGCAATGTTTCAGTGTTTTCCTAAGCATAATAATTTATTAAATTTGGGTTTTTGAGGCACAAATTATATTTGTTTTTTGCTATATTAACTCCCACCTGCACGAGCGTGTTTTAGAACACAGAGACCAAAAATATTTTGGAGAAGTGTCATTTTGGCCGGCGGAATATCGGAACAGACCCCCGATAGTTCCCCTTATTTTTAATTTCAAGAATTTTGGTGAGTTCTAGAAATTTCTCATCAGACCGGAAATGCATTATTCGGATGCAATTTTTTGTTCAATGCAGTTAAAACAGTACTGGAACAAGATAAAACTGTTGATAAATATTTATCGCCAACGAAAAAGACGATTCCGAGCAAAAAAAATTTGGGCCATCTAGTGGTCAGAAAGTGAGTTTCAAAAACCCTCGTTTTCAGCACTAATTTCGTTGCATCTCGTGCAGGTGGGGGTTAAAATAGTATTTTTACAACGTTTCGAATGTATTATTCATCTTCCGGTAATGTTATATTACCTGAAGATGAATAATAAATTCGAAACGGTGTAAAAATACTATTTTGATATAGCAAAAACCAAATATAATAATTAATTGTCCGGGTCAGCCGAATTAAAATGATTTTTTCACAGAAATTGTAATACACACCGGAAACGCTTGTTCTATTAATTTTCATTAGCTATTGTGCGTGTGTGCAAGTAAATTAATGAAGATTTATCATGCCAAGTTTGTAACTATAGTAAGTTCTTTGTTTCTAATTATAATCTGTTCCTCATGGTTATTTTATTCGTTTCAGATACCAAACATACTTGATTAATATATTATGGGATAAAAAATAAGAACAAATAGAATACTTAATTATCATGATTTTTTTCTAACGGTTACTATTGATGAGTTTATAATTAATAAAACTGGGGTATTTCAAGAGACCCCAAATAAATTTCTAAATTTTTTAAGCTAGAAAACTTTTCATTCGAAAACAAATATCGAAAAGTAAAACTTGGCATTTTTTAGCAATTCTTATTAAGTGCCATTTTAAAAAAATTTGATTTTAATTTGTACAAAAGTGATTCCGAAGAATATATAATGGCAACATTTATTTATTTTGAAACAATTAAGAACCACAAAATACGTCAAGTTCCTTATTAAAGGGGGTGGTCGTCTCTAGAGACCAATTTTCCCGATTTTATTTTAATATTTTATATGAAAATATAGACGACTGCGAGTATAGTTGAAGTTTTTTTATTTAAATAAATGGTCAGGAAATCACTTTTTGAGAGTTTCAAAAATATTTTGTCTGAAATAAGTTGAAATTTATCAATTTTTGGAAAATCAAAACGCTATTTATAGAAAACTGAGAAAGGAATTTGGACAAAACTCTTAATTATGATCTGCACGGACTATCCAGCTGCAAATTTACATAAGTTTCAAATGTGTGACTATTAAATCCAGGGAGGAGATACATTTTGATTGAGATTCTCAAAATAGGGTCGAAATACTGTTTTTTGATAATTCTGAAGAAAAATTGGACGAAACGCTTAATATTTATCTGCACGGACTATTCAGCTGCACATTTATGTAAGTTTCGAATGTGTACCTTTAAAACTCAAGGAGGAGATACATTTTGAAAAAAAATTCCGTCAGTTTTGTAAGCACGTTTCTGATTAGACGAGCCATTAGTCACTTTCGATTTTATTTTACTATGCAAGATTGTTCAAATATCTCAGCCAAAGGTAATGTTTGGTCCAACGATTTGTACTTTTGCGACGACTGGGAGACTCCCCAATCGGAGTGCATTTAAAAAAACATTTGAAAAATCTAACCTTGATCTTCCGATTATATTCCTAACTTTAGGCATCACTATCAGGTCCTTATAAGTTGCATAATACATTACGTTTGAGATTTCCTAACCAAATAAGTTCCGGCTCATGCTCTAAGCCCCGGCATGGCGATCAATGTTACTTAAGACAGTATTATCAAAATAAAAAATATGTTTGTCTCGTGATTTGAAAAACAAAGACAAATTATCATATTTTTACGATTTTAATTAATTGAGAAGCCAGTTTATTATCAATATAATGTTTGATGTATAATTGCACCTGAATTCAATATGATAAAAAACTTGGCAGTGACCAATTTATTTTGATTGATGATTAAATCTCATGAAAAACCTGTCAAAAAATATTTTTTAAATTTCTTTGAAAATCATTGCAAATTTGAGAACCCTGACAAGCCAAACGCGTCAATTCTCATATACATATGATACTTTCACCCTTCCGCTCCCAGAAAGGTTTTATATCAGCAAAAATCATACTAACAATAATAATTTTTGGATAACCCTTGGACCTTTTTTTTATTTATTAATAAAACATATTTGAAAAAATTCAAGCTTTAATATTTGTCAAAATACGATTTTTTTAAAATTTATATAGAATCACGAAGAAAGGAAAATAACTTGAAACTTGTCAAAAAAGTACTGTTCATACAATCATTAAGAATGCTTCCTCAGACTATCCGAACAGGAAATATAAGGTGTTTAAATGAATTTCTCAAAAAAAAATATTTTTTCAGCTTGATATAAAATTAAAATAATACAAATTTAAAACTTTAATATCAGTTAAAAACATTTGAAAGAACAAAAAATATCTGTCATATTTCAAGTTAAGATTTTTAGCTCACCAATTTTGCAATAATAATTTCCACTTTGATCTTTAAATTAATTATGATTTTTTGAAATGTTTGACCAAAAAATTCAAAGTTATCTCTGCGGGACTTTCGTGTTTTATAACTTCACGGGTTAATTTTTTTTATTACAGTGTTATTATTATTACAGTTTTATATATAATGTTTAATTTTAATTAAATTGAAGAATTAGGATTTCATTGAACAAAAATATTAAACTGCTCATTTTTCTCTTGAAATCAATGTCAAGCAAAATTTCGGTTATCAGTTTGCAAAATAACTAGAATTAATCCTTGTACATATTTTCTGAATAATTTAATAAACTTAGTTATTTTAAACCGGTAACTTTCGCTGCTATAAATATCCCACCGACTTATGTATTGTTCAAAAGCGTAGGTGGACCCGGCAGGTCAAATATAGTAGATAACTCAGAAAATGTAAAGCACGGCTGATCCCACAGCGTGAGGAGCGTAATAGTTCGTGTGAAGGAATCCTCAAGTAATTAAGAGTTTCTGACAAAAAAACTAATTTTATAAAGTCATTAACACCCAAGATATGGATTAACCCGATAAATTGATCGTATACTTGTACATGTCTCACAAAACTGTGAATACACCGGGTACCCATTCGAAGTAACGATACAATTTTGAAAAAATCGTAGTTTCAAATGTAATTTGATGAAGTGCGTTCAAATGAATATCTTGTGTAGGTCATTTCTGGCATCAGGGTTAATTATATCTATAAAATTTTGGGTCGTGAGCATATTGTCGAGTAGAATTTTACATTTTTTCTAGGGCCTTTTTCGTCTACATTTACGTTAGATTTGTACGGTGAAAAATGGGCAAAAAAGTAAAATCTGTCTTATTAGATAAGGGAAAATTGTAATATTCAATATTTGCTGAATTTTACTAGCACAACTATTTTTTTGCGATTTCCTTACTAAATTTCTACATCTTACTCTTTCGCTATTTTGCTTGCGATCCTAAAATTTCGAGTTATTATGACTTTGTGCAAAATCGCACATATCAACATTAAACGTAAAAAATAAAATTTGTAAAAATGTTAATATCCTAATTTGACAAAAATCCACCAAAATTTTGAGCCTTATTATTTTATTTTTAAGATGATATTTTCCGTATATTTTGACACGGAACTAATGAGTAAAATATGATGACAACATATTTTAGAAGATCTTTGGTTTTTTATTTATTTTTTAATATTTGTTGGTATAGCAAAAAAGTTAGATTAGGTGCACCGGGTTTTTTGGTTATGGACCATTAAAAAAATGATTAACATAATTATTAAATTTTTCATCTTGATTTTATGAAAATTCAATTTTCGCTAAACCCTTTTTTACCTGTTTTTGCAACAACTAATATCAGCAGAAATATTTCTCTCATGGTCAACACGCTGATTTATTAATTCAAAATGTTTTCTCTGACTTCGTCCAGAAAAATCAATAAGTTACGTTCTTCACTTCAATTAATCAGCTTGGCTTTCATGTAATAAGTAAAAAAATTAATTCAAAATTGAAGGAGCGAGGACATCCTTATTTTTGATATGTAGCGCTTTCCTTTTATCGCGCTTTTAGGGCTAGAGGGCCCCTGAACAGAGCGAAATACTTTTAAATGTTAAATTGGGTGCTTCATATAATTGATTAGGACCATGAAGTAAAAACATCGGATATTCGATGATTAGGCATAATAATTACCAATATCAATTTTTTATATTTCTTCAATAATTTTGAATATTCAGAATAAAAAAAATATTATTTTTACAAAAAAACCCGTTAAAAACCCTGAATAAAAAATACAAATTTATCGAATTTCCTTTTCTAATTTTATTTTTTCACATTTTCTAGGATTTTTTGATGATTAATCAATTTTTAATTTTATAAGATCAATTTCCGGCATCAAAAATCATTATTATACTTAATAGTTTCTTTATTATTTACATATAATTTCAAAGATGCCCCGTGTATGTTAAAAAACGAAAATTCGGGAATATGAAATTTTGGGATCTCTTGATCATCCGTTGCGCTTTCGCGTTTGACACTTATTTTCAAAGCCCTTATTGGTTAACGCCGTTATTTCCAGCTCCCTCATTGGTCAATCACAAACTTGCAATCGAGGGCCTACAGATCCCTTTCCATATATTCATTTTACAGAAAAAACTTACTACGAACGTAACGTATAAGAAAAAACCGAAAAATATATAATTCGGGACCGGACGGGATCGGAATTGAAAACTCATCCAGTTTTATAACACTGATTGCAACCTTTCGCTTTCTTCAAGTTTTAAAAAAATAATTTCACTACAAAAAAATAAAAGTCTCGAAGAGTTCATGTTAAAATAATTGGTTCTGTAACGAAAATTTTAACCAAAGTTACTTCTTTTTTTCAAATTTTTTAATTTATTCAATTATAAATTATAATTTATATTTATAATCATATTTATTACTGATATCGTTATTCTAAAACATAATATTTTTATATTCATTTTGTATATTTATTTCGAATTATTCATTCATCATCAGTACGTTATAAATTATACCGTATAATAGTTAAAAAACAGATAAAAAAATATGCAGTCGAAAATATGTTCTAGAGAAAAGTTGAAAACATATGTTTTTAACACAAATGGGCGACTTTTTTTATGTCGGTAAAAATATCCCATTTTGAGAATAAAAAATTGATGAAAAAGTGTCAAATTATTGACACTGCTTTTCGATCAAACTGTTTGTTTAAAAGCGGATTGAAAATTTTGATGGGATATTTTTCCGACATAAAAAAGGTCGCCCATTTTGTGGTAAAAACACATGTTTACAACTTTTCTTTAGAACATATTTTCGACTGCATATTTTTTGTATCTGTTTTTTAACTATTATACCGTACTAATGATGAATGAATAATTCAAAATTAACGTACAAAATGAATAAAAAAATATTATAAGATACTTCTCGCCGCAACAAAGTTGTAAAAAAAATATTTCCGGAACCATAGTGACATCTGGTCACGCGTATAACCTAAGATTTATTATCTAAATAAATTTGTTTCCTTTTTAATGATATAATTCAAGTAATTTCCTACAATCGTATTAAAAATTTGGAAAAAAAATAAATATAAAAGCGTCGAATGTTGATAAAAAATTAAAAAAATCTTTCTCATGCCCACGATTCCCACAATTAAGTGCATTAGTAATCCCAATAAAAGCTTAATTTAACATTTTGTAATTTGTGGCGGAACCGCTAAAATTTTCTCGGTGATAAACTTCTTAATCATTATGTTTTATCTCGAAAAGAAAAAAATAACTATTTTTCTGGGTATCGATTTCTAGAAAAAACAATTTGATATGTTGTGAGTCGACCCAATCCAGTTGATTTTTAACATCAGACCATCCAGGTCAGTTTTCGGAGCTCTTAAACTTACCAGAAGTGGAAAGATATGTTTTCTAGTGTAATTGTAAATGTAGAACGCGAATCTGTTATTCGATTTCGAATATCCGGTCGGGATCGAAAAATGACCTAAAAATTACCGAAAATTGTCGATAAAAATCAGATTTCTAAGAAACCAATTGTTGCCCAAATGAAAAATTTCCAATTCTTGATCCCATGCTAGTTGACACGAATCTTTTTTCATGATGGCTTCATATTTTTTTCGACTTGATTTGCGTACTTTTTGAAAGTAACAGTACTTTTATGGAACAAGTTATAACTCGATTATACGGTCACGGGATTATTTTGGGGCTATACTGTAATAAAATAAAAGTCTTAGAAATTCTTAACGATGGTTGTTAAGAGGTTTTCGACGTGATTTGAAGACTTTTGAAATAAAAGTACTGATATGCGGTAATTTGAAAAGTACTCAAATTACATCGAAAAATTTGAGGAGAAACTTCAAACCGTTGATATAATGACTAATGGTGTTATTAAAACCACACATTGATATAAGACGTATGAGTAACGCTAATCAGAGCAATCAGCTCGACAACGAGCAGAAAATGCCACACTTGATTCATTTTAACGCAGCGCGCCGCAGAGAGACAACTTACCAGTCTCTGAGAGAAAGAGATATGAATTAGGGTAATGTACTTTAACTTAACGTTAATATTACTAGCTCAGCTGATGCATATTTCCAGCTGAGCTATAGGGGCTGTGGGTAAGGGCTATCGGTCGATCAAATAGCGGTCAAAGGTCGTCAGATAGCAAAAGCTCTTTTAGAGGTTGGCTATAACGTTAAACAAATATGTGTAGACTTGTTATTCTTATTGCCAGGCAAGCAATCCCCCCTTTAGATAGACCCTAGGTTGAGTCGGCTAGACCCGTAATAGGCACTTTGTTTAACGAACGTAATTAAGATTTTTTTCATTACAGCATAGTCCGAATAAAATCACGTGACCAAATAATCATGAAATAAGGTTTGGAATATGTCATATTACAAAATAATACTCTTAAAAAAACCTTATTTCTCAATTAAAAGATCACGTGATTGTTTTTGGAGTTTGCGGTAATAAAAGAAAAGTCTAAAATATTTATAAGGATTCTGCTTTCATTTTCGTAAGGTGATTAGAGTACTTTTTGAAAACAAACAGTACTATTTTGGCAAACCTTATTTCTTGAATATTCGGTCACGTGATCATTTTTGGGCTATGATGTAATGAAAAAATCTAAGAATTTTTTAAGGATCACGCTCAAAGGTTTTTTGTGGTGATTTCAAAAAATTTCACAGAAAATAACTACTGTGATACTAAAAATTTAAAAAAAAACGCGCAAACTCCAATTATTAAAATTGTTGATCGATCACTTTGTGAATGCTTTATTCATAAATGATTGAGAGCCATAAATTGCGATCAAACGGCATCTGGTCACGCGTGACCAGAAAGTTACACTGAGAGTTAAATTTATTTTTTTAATTTAATATCAAGG
>SCLH01000160.1:157273-173228 GCA_004367855.1 Oikopleura vanhoeffeni
ATGTTCGTGCTGTTTCTAGTATTTCATTGAGGCGACGCTGAAAAACCCTGTTTTTGGCCTTAAAATGCGACCAGTACTCTCTTAAGGGGGTAGTGTCCGCAAAAAAAGTGAGGCGGACAGTCTGATATACTAAACCAGGCTCCAAAAACGATTCGTGATAGTCTCGTTGCTTTTCTATGCTCGGTTCTCCCACTAAAGGGCGACAAAATAAAAAATGGAGGTTTCATTTTCATGTTAATTAAATATCCAATCAACTTTATTTTTGCGTTAAATTACACGGATTATCATTGCCTGAAAAAAATTCTGAAAAATTAAAATACAGTAGATAACCTTAATATATCCCTTTAGGAAGAATATTTTTATTTTCTGGTTTGGTCTAGTACATTGATACTACTTAACGTACATAATGTACTAGACCAAACCAAAAAATAACAACCTTCTTCCTAAAGGGATATGATTTAAAATGATTGAGTTTCCCCATGAACTCAATATTTTTTAGGAAAATCTTCTAGCAAGACACAAATTTACAACAAAAGCTCTCAATTTACAAAATAAATCAATTTAGAGCTCACTTGGTTTTATTCTCGCACCATAGGATGAGACAGTACATTGTAATTCAAAATTACTATATTATCCAAATTAAAATCGGAAAATACAACACTGATTATGAGTAATGTATAAAAATAAGATAAGTTCGTTTCAGGTCAATCATTAAGGCTCAAAAAACTTGGTTGGCAATTTATTTTCTTGGCATTCAAAGAAAAATTAACTTTATACTCTCAAGGTTTCATACGGACACCGGATAGACTCAAATGCACGATGAATTAACGTCCCTTGCCGGACAGATCCTGAGTATTTGAATGCCGAACATGCGAGAATATTATTGGATTTAAATATTATGCTGCTCAAATTTACAGCCATTTCATTGACGATTTGAAATAAAAAATTTCAAAACTCAAAAATGGATATCGATGTTTTTAAGGTATCTTGTAGAAAATTTTTTTCTGGTCATTTTAAGACCAAGGATTTTTTTTTGGTTTTGAGATTTTTTTCTAAAATACGGTTTAAAGCTGCGAAAAGTGACCTTTTAGTCCTCGGGTTCTCACGGGAGTTAAAATAGCGGTATCAGAAATAAAATAAGCTGACTTGACAGCGAAGGGTTTTCTCCAGAGTGGTTTTTAATTGCAACGTTATCGGATGTACCGGCTGGTCAAAATAAACCGGTAAAGTATAGCTTCCGGTACCGGAAGTGATATTTCAATGATTCACATGTACCNTATTATCAAAGTGACGTAGCTCAAATAAATTCACACAAGTATAACGAACAGAATAAAGCGAATAGTATGAGCATGCAATCTTTGACCTCTATCTGGCTCATAGTCTGTTGAATATCCGGACTGACGGAGTTAACATATATTACTATAAGAGAACAGCGCAGAGTATAACTAGAACGACCTAATCCTAAATTACTCAACATATAATCAGAATCTCAAGAGATCTTAGATATCCTCTCTAGGATATTCCACTTAAAAATGCGCGTACAATTACTATATATATATACGGTAAAAGAGTACCAACTAGGCAACTTAAATTGAGAAGACGACACTCCTTCTACTTGAATGCCATTTTAAAAACAAAATTTATTTTAATTGTACAAAGTATTCCGAAGAATATAAAATCGCAACTATTATTTTATTTTGAAAACAATTAAGAACCACAAAATACGTCAAGTTCCTTAATAAAGGGGTGTCGTCTCTAGGAGACCAATTTTTCTCCGATTTATTTTTAATATTTTATATGAAAATATAGACGATCGAGTAAGTGGAAGTTTTTTATTTAAGATAAATGGGTCCAGGAAATGCACTTTTTGAGAGTTTCAAAAAAATATGTTGACTGAAATAAGCTAAAATTATCAATTTTTTTGGAAATATCAAAAACGCTATTTAATAGAAAACTGAGAAGGACATGGCAAAAACTCCAATAATTATGAATCGCACGGACTATCCAGCTGCAATTTACAATAAGTGTTCAAATGTGTGACTATAAATCCAGGGAGGAGATACATTTTGATTGAGATCTCAAAATAGGGTCGAAAATTATTTTTTTGATAATTCTGAAGAAAAAATTGGACGAAACGCTTAATTATTTGATGCTGCACGGACTTCAGCTGCACGATTTATGTAAGTTCGAAGTGTGACCTTTTAAAAACTCAAGGAAAGGCAAGATACATTTTGAAGAAAGAAAATTGCCGTCAGTTTTCGTAAGCACGTTTCTGATTAGACGAGCCATTAGTCTACTTTCGATTTTATTTACCTCCTGCAAATTGTCAAGATATCTCACCAAGTAATCGTTTTGGTCCAACGATTGTACTTTGCGACGTACTGTGGGAGACTACCCAATCGGAGTGCATTTAAAAAAACAATTGAAAATTCTAACGCTTGAGTCTTCCATTTAATATCCTAACTTTAGGCATCAATTATCAGGTCTTATAAGTTGCATAATACATAACGTTTGAGATTTCCTAACCAAATAAGTTCCGGCTCATGCTCTAAGCCGCCGCATGGCGACATGGTACTAAGACAGTATTAATCAAAATATAAAAATATGTTTGTCTCGTGATTTGAAAAACAAAGACAAATTATCATATGTTTATCGAATTTTAATTATTGAGAACCAGTTTATATCATATAAGTTGATGATAATTGCACCTGAAATTCAATATGATAAAAATCTTGCATGTAGTGACCAATTTATTTTGATTGAATTATTACATCTCATGAAAACCTGTCAAAAAATATTTTTTAAATTTCTTGAAAATCATTTGAAATTGAGAACCCTGACAAAGCCAGAACCGTCATTCTCATATACATATGATACTTTCACCCTTCCGCCCCCAGAAAGGTTTATATCAGCAAAAAATCATAACCTAACAATAATATGTTTGGATAACCCTTGGACCTTTTTTTTATTTATAATAAAACATGATTTGAAAAATCAAGCTTAATACTTTTTGTCAAAATCCAGATTTTCTTAAAATTATAAATAGAACACGAAGAAAGGAAAAATAACTTGAAACTTGTCAAAAAAGTACTGTTCATACAATCATTAGAATGCTTCCTCAGCACTATCGAACAGGAATATAAGTGTTAAATGAATTTTCTCAAAAAAATATTTTTTCACTTGAATATAAAATGTAAAATAATGACAAAATTAAAACTTTAATATCAGTTAAAAACATTTGAAAGACACAAAAAATATTCTGTCCTATTTCAAGTTAAAGATTTTTACTCAACAATTTTGCAATAATTTAATTTCCACTTTGAATCTTAAATTAAATTATGATTTTTTGAAATGTGACCAAACAAATTCACAGTTATCTCTGCGGGACTCGTGTTTTATAACTTACGGGTTAATTTTTTTTTATTACAGTGTATTATTATTACAGTTTTATATATAATGTTTAATTTTATTAAATTGAAAATTAGGAGTTTCATTGAAACAAAAATATTAAACGCTCATTTTCTCCTTGAAATCAATGTCAAGGCCGAAATTTCGGTTATCAGTTGTTTGCAAAATAACTATGAATTATCCCTGTGTACAATATTTTCTGAATAAGTGGTTAATAAACTAGTTATTTTTAAACCGGTAACTTTCGCTGCCTATAAATATCCCACCGACTTATGTATTGTTCAATCAAGCGTAGGTGGACCCCGGCAGGTCCATTATATTTATGTAGATAATCAGAAAATGTAACAGCACGGCTGATCCCAAGCGTGAGGAAGCGTCAATAGTTGGTGAAGGAATCCTCAAGTAATTAAGCAGTTTCGGACAAAAAACTAATTTTATAAAGTCAGAACACTCAAATATGGATTAACCGATATAATTGATCGTATACTTGTACATGCTCACAAAACTGTGAATAACATCCGGGTGACCCTTTTCGAAGTAAGTACCAATTTGAAAAATCCGGTAGTTTCCAAAAATGTTAATTTCGATGAAGTGCGTTCAAATGAATATCTTGTGTAGGCCATTCTCTGGCACAGGGTTAATTATACTATAAAATTGTTCTGGGTCGTAGCATATTGTCGATAAAATTTTAACCATTTTTTCTAGCCTTTTTTCGTCTACATTTACCGTTAAGATTGTACGCGTGAAAAATGGGCAAAAAAAGTAATAATCCTGTCTTATAGATAAGAAAATTGTGAATATTCAAATTATTCTGGCTACATCATCCATCACCACCACCAACATTTTTTTTGCGATTTTTCCTTACTAAATTCTACATCTTACTCTGTCGCTATTTTGCTTGCGATCCTAAAAATTCGCAAGTTATTAATGATGTTGTGCAAAATCGACCCATATCAACATAAACCGTAAAAAATAAAATTTGCTAAAAATGTTAATAATCCTAATTGACAAAAAATCCACCACAACACTTGAGCACTTAACCACTCTTATTTTTAAGATGATATTTTCCGTATATTTTGACACGGAAAGCTAAAGAGTAAAATTTAGATTGACAAATATTTGTAGAAGATCTTTGGTTTTTTAATTTATTTTAATATTTGTTGGTAATAACACACCGCAAAACCACTACACTCATCACGGGACTTTTTGGTTAGGACGCATTAAAAAAATGATTAACAATAATTATTAATTTTTCACTGTCGATTTTAAGAAAATCTAATTTTCGCCTAACCTTTTGTTACGCCTGTGTTTTGCAACGCGAGTCAAACTAGTATACAGCAGAAATATTTCTCTCTATGGTCAACCACGCGTCACGCTCACTAATCAATATCAAAATGTTTCTCTGACTCGTCGTCCAGAAAAATCAAATAACGTTACGTAGGTGCGTTCACACTCCAACACACTCAGCTTGCTTTCATGTAATAAGTAAACACAAAATTTAATATCAAAATTGAACGGAAGCGAGACATCTTATTTTTGCATATGTAGCGCCGCTTCCTTTTATGCCTTTGTAGGGGCTGAGGCCCCTGAAACAGTAGCGGAAATTACTGTTTAAATGTTAAATTGGGTGGCTTCTATATAATTGATTAGGACATGAAGTACAAAACATGGATATTCGCAGATGATTAAGGCATAATAATCTACAATATCAATTTTGTATATTCTTCAATAATTTTGGAATATTCAGAATAAAAAAGAATCTTAATTTTTAACAAAAAAAATCCCGTTAAAAAACCCCTGAATAAAAAATACAAATTTATCGAATTTCCTTTTCTATATTACTTTCACATTTTCTAGGATTTTATTTTGATGACTATCAATTTCTTAAAATTTAATCGAAGATCCAATTCCGGCATCAAAAAATCAGTATTATCACTTATTAGTTTCTATTATCTACATAATCATTTTCAAGAGATGCCCCGTGTATGTAACAAGACGAAAAATTCGGGAATATGAAATTTGGACTCTTGATCAGCCCCGTTGCGCTTTCGCGTTCTGACCTCTATTTTTCAAAGCCTATGTGGTAACCCGTTATTCCAGCTCCTCATTGGGTCCTCAAAACACTGCAATGAGGGCCTACCAGCATCCCTTTCCATATCATTCAACTTACAGAAAAAAACTTACTACAGACGAACGTATAAGAAAAAACACGAAAATCATACTAATATCGCGGGACGAGAGAGACACACCGGATCGAATGTGAACAACTCATCCAGTTCTTATATTAACACTGGATTTGCAACCTTTCCGCTTTCTCAAGTTTTAAAAAAATAATTTCACTAACACAAAAAATAAAAGGTCTCCCGAAAGAGTTCATGTTAAAAATAATCTGGTTCGCTAACGAAAATTTTAACCAAAAGTTTCTGTTCAAATTTTTTTAAATTTATTCAATTATAACTTAATATTGTTATATTTAATACATCATAGTTTAGTTACTGATAATCGTTATTCCTAAACTAATATTTTTCTCATTCATTTTGTATATTTATTCGAATTATAACCTCAGTCACGCAGTACACCACACTTCACTCACCAGGGTGAAGTTTTACATTCTTCTTTTTCCAAACTGGTTACACTTGATTCGGCGTTTTGATGGTTGTCAAATGAGTTTTCGTTCAAGAATTCCACCAATCAAACGCGAAATCAAGTGATAACGCATTTTGGAAAAAAGAAGGGAAAACCTTAGCCCCTGTAAATTAATCACCCGTATAAATAGTGTAAAAACAGATAAAAAATATGCAGTCGAAAACTGACTTCTAGAGAATAAGTTGCAAAAACATATGTTCTAACACAAATGGGCGACTCTGTGTTATTGGTCGGCTAAAAATATCCCATTTTGAGAACTAAAAAATTGATGAAACAAATGTAACATTATTGACACTGCTTTTCGATCAAACTGTTTGTTTAAAAAGCGGATTGAAAATTTTCGATGGATAATTTTTATCCGACATAAAAAAGGATCGCCCATTTTTGTGGTAAAAACACATGTTACAACTTTTCTTTAGAACATATTTTCGAGAATATTTTTTTGTATGCTGTTTTTAACTTATTATACCCCGTACTAATATGAATGACTAATTCAGAATTAACGTACAAAATGAATAAATGAAAAAAGTTAAAGATACTTCTCGGCCGCAACAAACCGTTGTAAAACAAAAAAAATTAACTTCCGGAAACCATAGTGGACATCTGGCCAACGCACGTCTAACCTAAGATTTATTTCTCACACTTACACTCATCTATCGATCCCTCTACTTTAAACAGTGATATAATTCAAGTAATTTCCTACAATCATAAAAATTTGGAATAAAAAAATAAATTAAAAGCGTCGAATGTTGATAAAAAATTAAAACACACACTCCTCTCATGCCCACGATTTCCCACAATTAAGTGCGATTAGTAATCCCAATAAAAAGCTATTTAACATCTTGTACATTATGTAGGCGGAATCCGCTGAAAATTTTCTCGGTGATAAACTCTTAATACATTATTTTTATCTCGAAAAGAAAAAAATGAACCTATTTTCTGGGGTATGCCGATTTCTTAGAAAAGAACAATTTGATATGTGTGGAGTCGACCAATCCAGTTGTGATTTTTAAACATCCAGACCATGCCAGTGGTCAGTTTTTCGGACTCTTAAAATTACCAGAAGTGGAAAGATATGTTTTCTAGTGTAATGGAAAGTAGAACCACGCGAATCTGTTATTCGATTTCGAATATCCGCGTCCCGGGACAGAAAATGACCTAAATTACCCGAAAACTTGTCGATAAAAATCAATCTTCTAAGAAACCAATTGTTGCCCGAACATGAAAAATTCAATGTCTTGATCCCATGCTAGTTGACACGAATCTTTTTTCACACTCGCACTCGCACTATTTCTTCGACTCATGATTTGCGTGACTTTTTGAAAGTAACACTGTACTTTTATGCGGAACCAGTTATAACTCGATTATATGCGGTTCACCGGGATTATTTTGGGCTACTAGCTGAATAAAGATAAAAGTCTAGAAATTCCTTAACGATGGCTGTGTTTTAAGAGGTTTTCGACGTGATTTGAAAGACTTTTGAAAATAAACCACGAGAGACATATGCGTAATTTGAAAGTACTCACACATTACATCGAAAAATTTGAGAGACACACATCTCACCACGAGAGAGCTCGACATCCATAATGAACTAATGGTGTTATTAAAACCACACATTGCTATAAGCGTATCGGAGTAACCGCTCAATCAAGAGCAATTCAGCTCGACAACACACCACACACAACAATGCCACCACTTGATTCATTTTAACGGCAAGCGCGGCGACACAGACCCAGAGAGACACCCTTACCAGTCTCTGAGAGAAAGAGATATGAATTAGGGTAAAATAGTACTTTAACTTAACGTTAGATATTACTGAGCTCAGCTGAATGCCATATTCCCAGCTGAGCTCATAGGGCTGTGGTAAGTGCTATCGGTGCGATCAAATTACGGCGGTCAAAAGGTCGTCAGATAGCAAAGCCTTTAAGAGTTGGCTATAACGTTTAAACAAATAATGTGTAGACTGGTTATGTGCTTATTGCCAGGCAAGCAATCACAACACACCACACTATCTACACTATCACACCCTAGGTTGAGTCCGGTCTAAGACCCGTAATAGCCCACTTTGTTTAACGAACGTATTAAGATTTTTTTTTTCATTAAACAGACACCACGGTACCGAAAAAAACACGTGACCAATAATCATGAAATATCAGGTTTGGAATCAGCATAGTACAAAATAATGACTCTAAAAAAACCTTATTTCTCAATAAAAAGATCACGTGATTGTTCAACTCGGAGTTTGCGGTAATAAAAGGAAAAGTCTAAAATATTTATAAGGATTCGCTTTCATTTTCGTAAGGTGATAGAGTTACTCTTGAAAACAAACAGTAACTATTTGGCAAACCTTATTTCCTTGAATATTTCGGTAGTGAATCATTTTACACACAAGACTCAACTACCACGAAAAAAAATCTAAGAATTTTTTAAGCGATACGCCAAAGGTTTTTGTGTGATTCAAAAAATTCACAGAAAAATAACTACTGTGATACTAAAAATTTAACAAAGAAACAACACCACAAAAACCCAATTATTAAAATTGTTGACGATCCACCATATCACTCCATACACCACATAAATGATTGACGAGCATAAATTGGCGAGTCAAGACGGCATCTGGTCACGCGTGACCAGAAAGCTACACTGAGAGTTAATTTATTTTTAATTAACTATCAGAGGAAACCATCATTTTTTTCCATACGGGGCAACAATCTGGTTTACCCCGATATCAGAAGTTCTATATGTGTAATTCACACACTCAACAATTTGTTTTTACATACATATCCGAATACCATTTTCAAAAAAACATTAACCATGTACCCAAACCAAGACCAACAACAAACGTAAAACATTATACCCCACACATTTTTCCTATTAGTTCGAGTTTACTTATTAATTTTCAAATAAACAGAATAACATAAAAATGTAATGTAGGCTCTTTGGAAGATCTATATTTCCAATTTTTGAAATGAAGACTTGTGAAATATTGAATCTGAATTTATAATCCAAAATTAAATTCAAAAATCAAACCAGGGTTCACTAAATTTCATACTAAGGAGTGGTGTCGCAAATTTGAGCGTCTTCCAAGGTCAAGTTGTCCCGCCAAACTAGCAAGGTGATATGTCCGAAAAACTGTCTACAAAAACAACACACACATCACGGGTAATTTTAAGACTTAATCAAAGTAAGCTGATACAATCTCACCTACGCCAGCACACACACCAGCGTTTAAACAGACCTCCTAAACCACCAAGACACGCCAGTTAGTGCCTACTGCCTTCAACACAACTCATTTTTTATCATTTTTTTTTGTGTCAGGCTCGAAAGCAACACACACGAATAATGCAAAAGCGCTTTTGTTTTAACACACAATTTCTGCTTTTAGCGGAAAAAAAACAGCGAAAAAACAAAAAATTAAAATTTGAACATGAATCACTTTAGAGGGCTCAGCACACGATATGCTCCTCCCACCATTTGAGAGATATAGTTTCGACCCATATTGCCCTCTGAAGCACAAGTACTTTGTTCATACATATAAACTATAAGTTGTTTTTTCGCACAAAATTTTGCTTCGAAGCGTCTCTTGTGGGGCCACTGTCAATTTTCCAATTTTTAGCCAAATTGTTTGAAATGGTCAGTTTGGGAGGCTCAGGCAAAAAGCTATCTCCTCCACCAGTTTGGAGAAAGATAACCACACATCAACACACACGCAATTGAAGGCAAAGCTTGTTTGAGACAATAAACAGAGATTTTCATCACGAAAATTTGCTTTGCGCGTCTCCTTGGGGCCGCATGGCAACTTTTCATTTGACCCTAAATTTTGTCACCACAAATTAGAAACCAGACAATAAATGCTTCAAAATAATTTTCGTACAATCACAAACACTTTTAAAGGATTTTGGTGCAATTTTTTAACTCGTAGGGTCAAAAGAAACAAAATGAGCGCACTTTCAATAAATCATAAATAGAATCAATAGTTTGTTTCGTTTTTGCTGTTTTGGGCGCGAAAGCAAGAATTTAAACAAAGCAATTTCTGCAATTATGTTAGGGCTTCTACTCCGGAGCCTCACGCAAACATAGATAAAAATGATGAAAATTGAGATGTCAGGTACGACTGCGTGCTTTAAAAAGCTTTAACACGATAGTGCTCGGCGTCAGGTGGGAAATGTAACTCAGATTATGTTAAATTCAAAAATTACCCACGAAGGTTTTGTCTGTTAGTAACAGTTTAGATATCGACACCGCATAGACTCTTGGCCGAGAAATGGCCTCGACCGAGCCTCAAATTAGTGCGACCCCACTCCCTTAATAATGGGTAGTAAATTCAGTTCAAATATAAATGACAATGACAGTCTCTTTAATTTTATTAACCATGACCACTAAACACGCCATATTCAATAAAATAGCCTAAATCAAATGTACTACAAAATATATCACTGCATATAAAACCTAATGTCAAATTGAATCCAGTCAAATTAAATCTCAAAAACAACTAAATAGTGAAACACAAAGCTTTATATTTGATATAGACCTACAGCGTGAAGTCTTTTCGATTCTCTTTTTTACCCCAGCGCGGGTAGACAGGCCTAAATGCCTATAATTTGCTTTAGATTTTGGCTGTCTAGCCGCCTGGTAAAAAAACGGAGAAATCGAAAGACTCACCCTGTATATTAATAGACTTGCTGCATATGTCAATAATCATCTGACGGGCTTGTGAAGGGATGCATCCCGACCAGATTTTCTCCTCCCCATCTCCATTTTCCCAAAATCTATCGCTTAATGTACAATAGATAGGGATGGAAACCGCACGGCAAGTCATCCTTCTACAACTGGTGAATAATATAGTACTGGATTTGTATACCAGTCTCTTTGGTAATAAATATCATTGATAATTATCATGAAAATAGACAAATAAGCCTTAAGGGAGTACTGGTCGCATTAGGCAAAAACCGGTTTAGCGTCGCCTAATGAAATACTAGAAACAGCAGGAAAATATGTATTTCAGTTGGCATAATGGAACATATGAATCCTGCTCACAAAAACATCGGAGGCTCTGAAAAGCCGACAATCGGAGACTTCAAAGTGCACTATTTCCCTCAAAACCTACTCCCCCTAAGTTAGAAGATAGAGAAATTTTATAATTTATTGACAACAGAGAAATGCAGAGCCTAGTTGAGTTTTACGTCAAAAAATTTTATCCGGGCGCTTAAATTAGCAAAAAACTTTTTTTTTTTTTTTTGGCCAAGTTTTTTTGCTATTTAGAGCACGCGATGAAATTTTTTTGAGTAAAACTCATACTAGGGTCTCTCAGTCTTGTGGTCAATAAAAGCGTATAAAGTATTCTCTATCTTCAACGACTCGCAGGAGAGTAGGCTTTGAAAGGTAGTTGCCACTTTGAAAGGTCGTTCCTGATTGCGTCGCTATATCTAGAGGCCTCCGATGTGTTTTGTGGAAGCAAGATCTTGTTCATTATTATCCTAAATAAATCGTCTAGTATGTTTGTGCTTTTTTTATTCTTGAGGCGACCGCTGAAACCTGTTTTTGGCTAAAATGCGCGACAGTACTTCTTAAGGTGGTACGTGTCCGCAAAAAAAATGCAGGCGGACAGTCTGATTTAGCTAGATACCAGGCTCAACAAGAGATTCTGATCGTCTGCGTTATTTTCGTTGCTCCGTTTCCCCAATAGAGGGTGAACAATTAAAGAAATGGAGGTTGTCTTTTCGATGTTGAATTAAAGAGTATGCAATCAACTTTTTTTTGTCGTTAAATTACACGGATATCATTGCGCCTGAAAAATTCTAAAAAAATTAACATACAGTAGATAACCTTATATTCCCTTTTAGGAAGAATTTTTATTTTCTGGTTTGGTCTTAGTCAGGAACTATCTTACGTACATATACGATGGTACTAATCTAGACGAAACAAAATCTAACAACCTCTCTAAAGGTGATGTGATTTCTAGAATTGATTAGGTTCCCCATTGACTCAATATTTTTAGGAAAATCTTTAGCAAGACACCAAATTGTACAACAACAGCTCTCAATTTACAGAAATAAATCAAGTTTAGAGCTCAATTGGGTTTTAATTCTGCAGCCATGATGGACAGTAATCTTGTATTCCAATTACTATATTTCCAAATTAAATCGATACAACAGACTGTATTGAGTAATCGTAAAGAGTAAGAATAGTTCGGTTCAGGTCATCGTTAATTAAGTGCTCAACAAACTTTGTGGAATTTATTTCTTGGCGATTCAAGAAAAGTTAACTGTATATCTTCACAGTGTTTCGTCCGGTACAACCGATTGATCAAATGCCGATGAATTAACTCCCTTGCCGGCAGATCCGGCTGAAGTAGTTTGAATGCCAATGCGAGAATATGGTATTGATTTAAACTATTATGCTGCCTCAAGATTACAGCCATTTTCATTGACGATTTGAAATATAAGAAATTTACAAAACTCACGAAAATGGATATCGATGTTTTTTAAGGTATGCTTGTAGAAAATTTTTTTCTGGTCCATTTAGACAAATGGATTTTTTTTTTGGTCTTGAGATTTTTTTCTAAAATACGGTTTTAAAGCTGCGAAAAGTGACCTTTTAAGTCCTCGGTCTCAAACGAGTTAAAATAGCGTAGTCAGAATATAGAAATGCTGACTTGACAGCGAAGGGTTTCTCCAGAGGTGATTTTGTAATTTGCATACGTTATCGGATGTACCCGGCTGGTCAAAAATAAACGGGTAAAGTATAGCCTGTCCGCGTACCGGAGTGATATTGTCAATGATTCACATGTCAAAACGATGCGCAATTATCGGTTTTCTGGAAAAGGTATTATGTACTCGTGTAGCTAAATGACCGCAAGGGGGCGCCAGAGGGAAATTTATATTATGAGTGAAAACCGAAAGTGATATTTTCCCATGCTCTAAATTGCATTCTAGCGGCACCTTGCGGTCACTTATGACCCCTAGTTTATTATATCGCTTTCAGAAAACCAATCATTGCGCATCCTTTGGTACATGAAAATAATTGAAATATCACTTCCGGTACCGGAAGCTATACTTTACCAGTTGATTTTGACCAGCCGGTAAATCCGATAACGTTGCAATTAAAAATCACTCTGGTGAAAACCCTTCGCTGTCGAGTCTGCTTATTTTATTTTTGATACCGCTATTTTAACTCGCGTGAGAACCCGAGGACTGAAAGGTCACTTTTCGCACCTTTAAAGCCGTTTTTTTTTTGAAAAAAATCTCATAATTGACCAAAAAAAACATTCTCTACAAGATAGCTTAAAAACATCGACACTCATTTTTGAGTTTTGAAATTTCTTATTTCAAATCGTCATTGGCTTATTCCGAAAACGTATATGAATCATATATCATATCTTCAAACAATGCCGGTTGATTGTTTAGTTTTAATACTTACTATTTCCCTGCGTGGGTTTAAGGTTTTTGGTTCTGATTGGCTGAAATGTGTTCGATTTGAAAGCCAAAACACAGAGGGCATTGTACCCTATCCAAATACTACTAGGACATCTGCTACTTCATCTGTATATCTGCATATATCTTTATCCTTTTATCACACTTTTGTTACTATCTCGACCCTAGTAGGAAGTCCCAACGACTTAAAAACACACTACGTTTGCTAATCAGGGACGAGAAAGTAACAAAAGTGTGATAAAGAGATATTTAATAATCCCATAAACCCAATAAACTATTTTATGAGATAAGTGTGCAGCATACATGAACTTGGAATGACGTCTTCTTAAGGGTGTGGGAGTCGCTGATTTTGACAGTTTACGAAGCTATTTTTGGATAAACTAGCAGAGCTGATATCCCAAAAACTTGTACATCTTGAAGAACCACTCTTCACGGTGAATTGTGATTTAACAGTAATCTGATACAATCCCGCCTACGCCGACACCTACGCTTTTAAAAAGCCTCCTAAAAAATCGCTAAATACGCATATTCTCCGTCAATTTTCACCGTTTTTCATTATTTTTTTTGTCAGGCTCCAAAAAAGCCTCATAAATGATGCATTATTGACATTTACTCGGAATTTTGGTTTTGGCGGAAAAAAAAAGAAAAAACAAAAAGTAAAATTTTTGAATTGGTCAGTTTGGGAGGCTCAGGCAAAAGCTATCTTCTCCACCAGTTTGAAAGATACAGTTTTGTCTCATACTGCATCTGAAATCAAAGGCCTTGTTTGACAACACATTAAAGAGTTTTTTTAAATTTTGATTTTGCGTCTCTTGGGGGCCATGTCAATTTTTCATTTTAAGCCTAAATTTTTGAATTGGTCAGTTTGGGAGGCTTAGGCAAAAGCTATCTCCTCCACCAGTTTAAGAGATACAGTTTTGTCCTATACTGCATCTGAAAGCACAGGCCTTGTTTGACAAAACATTAAAGAGTTTTTTTAGAAATTTTGATTTGGCGTCTCTTGGAGTCTATGTCAACTTTTGATTTTTATTTTGAATTTTGACAAAATTTAGAAACCCAAAAAAATTTTGACAAAATGCTTCAAAATATTATTTTTCGTAATTTCAAACACCTTTAAAGATTTTGGTGCAATTTTTAAATTGGTAGCGTCAAAATAAAACAAATTAGCGCACTTTCAATTTACATCATAAATTAATCAATAATTGTCGTTTTCGTTTTTCGGCCACCAAAAGCAAAATTTCGAGGAAAGGTCGCTTTCGCATTATGTGTGAGGCTTCTCTGGAGCCTGACACAAAAAAATAATAAAAATGGTGAAAATTGAAGGAGAAAATGCGTATTGAGTGTTTTTAGGAGGCTTTTTAAAAGTGTAGGTGTAGGCGTAGGTGAGATTGTATCATATTACTGTTAAATCACAATTCACCGTGAAGAGTTGTTCTTTAAGATGCACTAGTTTTTTGGATCTCAGCTCTGCCAGTTTATCCAAAAATAGCTTCGTAAACTGTCAAAATCTGCGACACCCACACCCTTAAGAGGGTGTGTATGTCGGATTTTATTGAAGACCTAGAGGAAATCAGAGTGCACCAAATTGCTTCGGAATGTCTACAAAATTTATTTCGGAACAAGTCCTCAAAAAAGGATTTCCGCGTTTTTTCATTTTTTTTTAAGCATTTTTTTCAGAATGAAGTCAAAAAATAATGTTTGTTTGAATTTGACAACTAAAACTTCAAAATATCGGCTTGACGTTAGCCAACTTTATCTTCAGTGTTTTCCTGGCTTTCCTTTGAGCCCACTTTCCAAAAATCGGAGCACATTTTTCTTTAAATTTTTCGAATTTTTTTTAGAAAAATCATATTTTCGAGTCTGCATCAAAATTTACAAAAACAGCTCGTACAGATCTCAGGCATGTAACAAGGAAAACTTTGAAAGATTTGGGTCTTTTTTCGAAATTAAACCTCGGAGGAGATAGATTTTAAACCTAAAAATTGTAAAAAATGGCCAAAAATCGTTGGTTTATTGGTCCGCTAGAAAAATTCAGTCATGGAAATGAAAATCGCTCTGCTACAAGTTTTAGCTTGCTTATTCTACGTATTATGTCAACTTTTAAAGAAATATCGATATATGGTCTGTGAGGAGATAGATTTTGAAATTTTGCGAAGTGACCTTCTGTAACGACTATGTGACGATTGGTGTAATCATCTAAATCTGAGTTTGACCTTTGATTTCACAAGATAAAAGCTAGGTCTACAAATTGACATTTTCGAAATTATTGTTGAAGCTTCAGATTTTCGTTGACTAGCTCTGCAAAATTGCAAATCAGACATGCACAACCCCTTAAGGGGGTATACGACTCTGATTTGACATTTTTTCGGTGAAATATACTGAAAACTAACAGTTCATGAGATAAACCGAAAATGCTAATTTGTATATCTATCCTTAATCTTGCGAAAAAAAACATCAGAAATTATTTT
>SCLH01000160.1:178207-189090 GCA_004367855.1 Oikopleura vanhoeffeni
AGATAGATTTTGAAGTCTGAAATTGTGAAAAATCGTCGGTTATTTGGCGTTCTAGAATTGTTCCGTCGCCGGATCAAATTTGAGCTCAATTTGATATACCGTCTGGGAGGAGATAGATTTTGCAGTTTGGAAAATGTCACCTTGTTACGATACTGTAGCTATTGGTGTAATGGTCAAAAATAATTTGTGATGTACTTTTTCGCAAGATTAAGGATAGATCTTCAAATAAGCATTTTCGGTTTTTTTCATGAACTGTTAGTTTTCAGTATATTTCACCGAGAAAATGTCAAATCAGAGTCGCATACCCCCTTAAGGGGGTAGCAGCGATGTGGCGGATTGGTACATTTTTTCGGAGTGATTTATGAAAAAAAAAATTGTGAACTTTTTTTTTATCTTTTATAAAAGTGTTCATTCTTGCAAAAGTTTATATTTTTAATTTCTCTACATACTTAAATATCTGTAATAATATCAAAAACCACTTTTCATTATAACTCCATTTCCAACTTGACCCGATGTGAGAATTTTTTCTTGGAGGCGATATTTATAAACTTCAGGCATTTTCGGGTGTTATGAGCTAATAAGTGGGAGAATCATTATCCATATGAAAAATCATTCTTAATATAAAAGTTTCTTACCATGAAAAAAAGAGAAAAACAGCTTTTTAGAAAAAAAATGGGCCTTCAATGGCGTTTAAATGTAAAAAAATCTCCTGACTTTCAAAAGAAAATTAGCCTATAACACCCGAAATTTAATTAAGATTTTTTGAAAAAAATTTTTTTTTAATAAATTGCGTGCCAAATGGCACAAACCGGTGTCACAAGCAAGTGTTGTAAATTTCATCAATAGTTCAGAAACGATATTCGATTGATCTTTCCATCGGTTGAAATAAGAAAATCAAATAGATACCAGAAAATAACACAACTGATTCGGCCTGATTTTTCAAGAAGAATTCAAAAAAACATTAATAAAAAATTTTGGACTTGATTTGCGAAAAATTTTTATAATATTTCAAAAAAAAATCGACAAATGAACATGTTATGATTTTTTAAACAGCAGTCAGAAAATATGTAAACCTGCATGAAAAAATAAAAGTGGGTATTTTTTTCGTTTTTATTTACAAATTTCAGAAAAAAAATTTTGGGTGAAAAATGCGTGAAATTTTAATAATGTTTTGAATTTTTCAAATCTTTCCTTAGATAAAAAACTTTTATTGAGCTGATACACATTTATTCTGGTTCAGCTAACGATAATATGCACAAAAAAATAAACCTACTAATTATTTTCGTAAGTCCAGTACGAATTTATTATTTTTTATTGTGTACTTAGAGCCTCAAAATACGCTTTCGACCACGACTCGGATTTATTAAATTTTATTTTATACGATTTCTACGTCAAAATCAAAATTTAAATTGTGAAAAAAGACGGAAAAAACCAAATTCACCACGCCGAAAAAAATATTTTTGCATAGTTCAATAAAATAAATTGAAACGGTGGATTGTCGTTATCAATTCGCAGTTGAGTTTATAAGTTTTTCAATTCTGGAAATGAGTGCCTTGGAGTATTTCTCCGATCGTAGTTTCGTTTGAAAGTATGATTCAGAGTATTAACAAGAGCGAAGAAAACAAAACGAAGCATATTGTTAATATAGACTATATATATAGTGCAAAGTGAGCCATTTCCAATATTTTTACTAAGATTCAAAATAATTAGTTTGAAAATTTTTGAAACATTTGAAATGAAAAAATATTTGTCTAATTATTTTTGACCAAAATCACAAACCATGTCATGTTTTTCAAAGAGCATATAAAAAATATTGTCACGTAGTCGAAACAGTTAAGCAGCCTTTTGTAGAGTTTTTTTTTTTGGATTTGAAACAATATTGAAAAAAAAAATTTTGCACGAAAATAAAGCATTTTTTAATAATGTTCGGGAATTTTATCGAAATTCTCATAATTTTCGATTCGAAAGTTTAATAGAACTCAAAACTTTTCTTAAAAGCCATATGCAAAAATTCTGCTAGTTACAAAAGTTGCCTGGATTATAATATCACTTTGATGCGTTATGAGAAGAATATATATCCAGTTGAAAAGTTTTTCATCACGAGCCCATATCATTATCTGTCAAATGCACCGAGCCTTAAGGTGTGGTGTCGCTATTTTTGATTTTTACTCGAACTATTTTGATAAACTAGCAGAGCTGATATCCAAAAACTTTGATCTTAAAGGAACTACTCTTCACTTGATTTGTAATTCAGCGTAATCTATACAATCCACCTACCGCCACCTACGCTTTAAAAAAGCCTTTTTAAAAAAATCACTCAAAACGTATCTCTCCTTCAATTTATCACTTTTTTCATTATTTTTTGTATTCAGCTCCAGAGACCTTCACATATAATGCAAAAAGCGCTTGTTTTCTCGGAATTTTGCTTTTGGGCGAAACAAAACGCGAAAAAACAAAAAGTTAAAATTTGAAATGCTCAGTTTGATTCCATCCACCAGTTAAGGGATACAGTTACTGCTCAACTGACCACTGAACACAAGACTTGTTGGACATCATATAGATTCTTCTTAATTTTTGATTCTGGTCTCTTGAGGCCATGTCAACTTTTCAGGTTTTTACTTTTGAATTTGACCAAATTAGAAACCAAAAAAATTTACAAATTCTTCAAATATTTTTCTCCGTAAATTTAAAACACTTTAAGATTTTGTGCCGAACAAATTAGCGCACTTCATTCAAATAATAAATAATCCAATAATTTTTGTTTCGTTTTTGGCGCCAAAAGCAAAATCCGAGAAAGGCCGCTTTTTTTTTCATTATGTGTAGGCTTCTCTTGGAGCCCTGATACAAAAATAATACAAATGGTGAAAATGAAGGAGAGATACGTTTTGGAGTGATTTTAAGGAGACTTTTTAAAGCCGTAGGTGTCGGGTAGGTGTATTGTATCAGGTCATTACTGTTAAATTACCAAAATCACACTTGGAAGAGTCTGTTCTTTAAGATGCAAAATTTTTGGGATACAGCTCTGCTAGTTATCCAAAATTAGCTTCGTTAAAAGTCAAAATCAGCAACCCACACCCTTAAGGGGTATCGACTCTGATTGACATTTTATCGGTGAATATACTGACAAACTAAGCGCTATGAGAAAAACTTTAAAATGCTGATTTGATACTCTATCCTTTTATCTTTGCGATAAAAGTGCATCACAAATTATGTTGTTACACCCAATATTACAGTATTCGTAACAAGATGACCTTTTCCAACTGCAAAATCTATCTCCTTTCAGGACGTATATCAAATGAGCAGAAATGTTTGATATTGGGTTCGTACTACAAACTTCGCTAGTACACCTAATTATCACCTGTATCAATTTAAGTATGTTTAAGCCTTTAAAGTCTTTTGATCAGTGTCGCAACCTCCTTAGACAAACAAAATCAATGTGTTAATTTGGCAGAATAACATCTGTGATAAAAAAACTTTAATTAGTATTAGCCAATATGTTTTAAAATTTCAATATCAACAAATTATAGCTAATTTTGTGAATCCTGGATATGCAATCATATGCTACTAGACAAACAATTTCAGTTAAACAGTGTTACAAAAAGACCAATATTTTAACCATCACAGCGTCTTTACCAATATAATATAGTAATGTGCGTTGTTTCAAATTCGGTATATTACGATTCCCCAAATTCATTCTATTTTGTCCGTGAATAACTATTTCGGACTAATAATTGCGTATTAATTAATTTTTATATCCTGAATGTGAAGCATTACCTATGCTGCATAGCTTAACCTGCTTATATATATCCCTTAACACCTTTTGGCGTGATTTGAAAGATGTAAGGTTGGGGAGCCATCCTAACATCTGAACCCCTTCTATCCACTCATGATGCCGCTTTTCTCTTCTTTCGCCTACATCTTTCAAATCACCCAAAGTGTTAAAGGATTCTTCGGCCTGATGTGTGCGTAGGGGCTTAATATAGAGAGTGGATTTGTGATTCAGTCATTAGCAATAGTAACTTATCATCACGCGATTTGTTTTCCAAATGGTTCACCAGAATAAAATCAAAAAGGTTTTAGCATGACTCGGCATCGTAATCGATATAAATTGAGAAATAATAAACAAAATTGTCTGAGAAGCATTCGTAGTGTGATAGCATTATTAATGTTCTCAAGAAAAAGTGTCGCGTATAATCGATTTTCGAAATATCGAAAATTGCTATTACTCAAAGAGCCTACACTTCTCCTTTTCTTTCTTACTTTTCAATATCTTTATTTTCAGTTATGCTGGAAAACTCTGTAAGCAACGATGTAAGATTTCTTAAATTCTCCTATTCAGCTAAAATTTGTGAATAAAAAATCCACAGACCGATAATACAGAACTTGAAAAGTCTTTTCATGTGATTTCTAATTAAGATTTTATTTAATGATACTAAGGTAAACCAAAAAAACACCAAAACGTGTATTAAGATTAAATTTGTTGGTCAAAAATGAGGTAAATAGTATGCAACATTCACTCTAAGGTACCAAATTACCCGTCCTGTTTAATATTTGATTAAAGTACCACAGGTAATTTGTGTTTAACAATATCTGACTCAACGAAGCTACAATCTTCAGCAAAAGACAGCAAGACATTGACACGATTTCACCCCTTTCTGACCCAGAAGTGTGTTCATCGAAAATGATTTTTGATTTGCGACTAAACAATTCTAGAGTTGCAATAACAGCCGTTTTTTGATGATCTCAGACTTTGAGCTACTCCTCGAGAATGCATTTGTAAATAGCTTACCTTTCACTTAGTATTCCGGTTACATGCCTAAGAGATCAAATGAGCCTTTCTTGCATTTCTTGCAGAATCGAAACTTGATTTTTGTTAATTTCGAAAAACATGTCACGCATGACACTTTAAAACACTTAAATAAGCTGAACGATTTACTGATCAAAAAACTTCATTACATATTTGGAGAAAAATCAAAAAAATCCTAAAATTGGAAAATATTTTATTGTTGAATGAATTGTTTATGCTTTAAAAACATATCGATTGATTGATCCCTTTTATGATTAATACAGGCTAAAAAATATAGTTCCTCCTCTCACCTTAACTCCCGTAGTTGGCACAATCTCGACCCGTAGTGTCTTCTCGATCTTCGTTCCCAGACGTTTTAAAATCAAGCATTTAACCAAAAAATTCATTATGAACATATTAATTTTTCAATATAATCATACTTTATTCAGAAAGAATTTTCTACGTCATATTTAAACATGTGTGAAAAATTTATAAAAAGTTATCAAAATTGTAAATAAGGAAATTAAAAACTCTCTCATTTGGCCGATTCTCAAAACAAGTGCATAAGTAACCCGAATTTAGATCCAAGTTTGCACTTTTCAAATTGAAAAATTTTATACCGTCACAATTTGGTATTAAAGCTGCAACAAAAAATGAATTTTTAACAAATTCTCTAGTGAAATGACTCTTAAATTTTTTGTGAATATTTTTTTCTTGTATAGAAAGATTTACTCTCTCTTTCTTTCGCCTACGCATTCTTCATGTTCAATTCGGGAATTTTGACTTCTAGAAATGCTCTATTTAAACCGGAGCCATACGTAATGCATAAAAGTCTTAGAAATTCGTTACGATTCTTGTTAAGGGTTTCTCGCGTGATTTGAAGTAACTTTGAAAAAAAGCGCATAGTACGAGAATTGAAAAAAGTACTCAAATTACGTCAAAAAAATTCCGGCACTTCAGAACTTTTTAAGATTTTTTCTCTTACACCAAAGTCCGAATTTAAACTATCATTACAAATAATTCAAAAATAAGGTCTGTAAGATGCATATATTAATCTTATTTCTTGAAATATAAAATCAGTGACCTTCTAGAATATTATTCGTGTTCAAAAACTTTTAAATTATGTTATTGGCTCTAAAAATTTCCGCTGATTGATCACTATTTGTGTACTTGAACCAAACCTATTTCCTAATTTGAGTCACGTGTCTTTTTGGACCTTGTTGTAATGGAAAAAAAGTCTTAAATCTTCTAAAGAACAATTCATTCTTTTCAAAAATTATTACATATGTAAAAAAATGTCGAGGTTGAAAGGTCCAATTTCTTGGATTGAAGTAATTCTCCTGCCAATATAGGTTTTGATTCAAGCAAATTTCCAGGTCGAAGAGAATTTTTTACTACTGTAAGTAATTTTTGAAAAAAACAGTACTACTATTACCCAACCGTTATTCCTTGGAATAACGGGTCACGTCATCTTTTCGGAAACCATAGTTAATGAGAAAAAGTCTAGAATTTTTGTCAGATCCCTGCTCAACAGGCTTTTTTGATATTGAAATGTTTGGCAAAAAATTATACTGTAATTACCCAGTAAAAAATTTTCGAAAAAACCAGAATCAAACGTCAATATCAAAAATTGTCGATCGATCACTCTGTTAAATGTCATTATACATGATTAAGGGTCTCAATTCGATTAAAGACCATCTGGGAACGAAAGTCCAGATAACAATACGAGAGTTAGAGACGCCAATAAAATTGAATTGCTTCTGCTACTGTAAATTATTATTTTTTTGACAACATGCCATCTTTACCACCAATAATTATTTATTCATATTTAAAAAAACGGTTAAAAAATGCAGAAAATTTTCGAATTGTTTGCTCTGTTCAGGGTTTTTTGTGAATTTAATTTATTTTCATATGACACCTCTAAGGGTCAAATTAATTTTTCTATTTAAAATTGCAGAACTTATGGCCAGTATTTGACTAGAGTACCACAGCTTATTTTTTATAACAATATTCTGATTAGACGTAGCAACAATTCTCACAAAAGACAGCGAAACACCAATCGATTCCACCTTACTGACCCGGAAGTGCGTCGTTCCATTCCACAATAGGTGATTTGAATAACTTAATTAAAAAACAAGTTTCTGAAAATGTTCACGAAACAATTTCAATTCACTTGAGGTGACTTTGGGGTAAATAGTTGCGAAATTAAAAAAATCGAATGGACTTATTTGCTAGAAAAAATTATTTATTTTTTTCGGATGAAATATTACCACTTATCATAAATTCATGCGTTTAGGTCTGCAATATGCTGATTTGAACCGTATATATAGAATCTAAGGGCTACTAACCGACCAGATCATACTATTGAAAAATGCGGAATCCAATCATTCGTTATTGGTAGCCGCCCAATATTTAAGGGATTGCTGCTTTTCAAAATTTATTTTCTGCTCGGCGTCAAAATAAAATAAATCAAAATTATTTTTTTAGTAAAAAGTACTCGAGATAAAATTTTGCGGACATTTTTGAAGCGCTAGAGAACTTAAAACTACGTTAAACCGACTTGAATAATCTTTTCATTCGTTTTTATAATCATCATTACGAAGTTCTGGATTGGGTAAATAGTTTGAATATTAAAATCAAACTCGTCATTGAAAAGTTATCCTAGAATATTAAATGTATCAATAGAAAGTAAATAAATTGATTGAAGTTCGATTAATGTATTGATGTAATCCATAACGTTTGAAATGATGGCCCGCACTCACTTTATATCACTGATTCGCGGAAATCTAGTAGAATTTGCACAAAAATCTCTTCAGAAACTTAGAAAATAACAAAGAAAAATGTTTCAATAATATTTATATTTTTCCATATTCAAACCAGCCTGAATTTATCTTTCACCACATGATTAATGATTTTCATAAATGTTAGAAATTTTCTAGAGAGTATAAGACAAAAAATAAACAAACTGGGCGCATGATCAGTTCGAGAAAAGTCTTAGGGGGTAGCAGCGATGTGGCAGACTGGCGTCAATNTGTCCTAAAGTGACCTCTTAAGGCGGAGTGGGCTTAAGAAGTTCCTTATTTTTTCAAAGCAAAAATTATCAGAGGGTATTAAAATGAGGTTTTTTCGACGCAGAATTCAACCATTTCTTTCAAGTCCTTAAAAATTTAGAATTTTTAAAATTTAAAAAAAATTTGGAATACTTTTTGGTTATAAAATATTTTCTTCAAAATACATTCTGTTTTTCACGGATAAAAAACTAAAACTATTTTTAAAATACTAAAATGCCGGTTTTCAAACTATTATAATACAATAATTCTACTAAAAAAAATCCTAGTTAATACTCTGCAGCTGAGTGAGGGTCCTATCTTAACTTCTTTTCATTATATATTAACACATAATGTGGGAGATGTTAAAATACTTAATTTTGCTTATGTTTAAATACATAATGTGGCATATGTTCGAAATTTCAATTTCCGCATTTCTGATAATTATTCATAGAAAAAATTGATCAATAATTTTCATTATGTGTTTGTTTTTCAAAAATCAAATTCAGCTATTTCAGTATTAAATAATTAAAATTATACTGTTTTTTCAAATCAATAACCTTTAGGTTCTTAAAAAAGGTGCGCACTATATATTATATACTAACAGCCTTACAGTGTACACAATATCATACAAACTTACTTTATAAAATCGAATTAGCCCACCATCAACCTTAAGGAAGTGGGTGTCGCAAATTTGAGCCTCTTCCGAGGCCATTTCCCGCCAAACTAGCAAAGGTGATATTCCAAAAACATTTGTAACTAACAGAACCAACCTTCGCGGTAATTTAAAACTTAACAGTAATTTGATACACTCCCACCTACGCCGACACCTACGCTTTTAAAAAGCTTCTTAAAAAGACACGCAGTTCGTACCTACTCCTTCAATTTTCGTAATTTTTTATCATTTTTTGTGTGAAGCTCCGGAGAAGCGCTTTTGTTTTAAAATTTTGCTTTCGGCGAACAAAAACGCAAAAAAACTAAAAATTAAAATTTTGAAATGATCAGTTTGGGAGGCTCAGGCAAAAGGTATCTCCTCCAACAGTTTTAGAGATATAGTTACGACTCATACTGCATCTGAAAGCACAGGACTTGTTTTACAAGGCATTAGAGAGTTTTTTTTTAAATTTTGATTCGGCGTCTCTTGGGGGTCATGTCAATTTTTCATTTTTAGCCAAATTGTTTGAAATGGTCAGTTTGGGAGGCTCGGGCAAAAGGTATCTCCTCCACCAGTTTAGAAGATACAGTTTCGGCTCATACTGCATTTGAAAGCACAAGTCTTGTTTGACAATCCATTAGAGAGTTTTTTTTGAAATTTCGATTCGGCGTCTCTTGGGGGCCATGTNGATACGATCCCACCTACGCCGACACCTACTCTTTTAAAAACTTCTTAAAAACACACGCAGTTCGTGCCTACTCCTTCAATTTTCATCATTTTTATTATTTTTTTGTGTAAGGCTCCGGAGAAGCCTTACGAATAATGCAAAGCGCTTTTGTTTTAAAATTTTGCTTTCGGGGGCCAAAAAAGCCAAAAAACGCAAACAAAAATTATTGATTTATTTATAATTTAAATTGAAANTCAGTTTGGGAGGCTCAGGCAAAAGCTATCTCCTCCACCAGTTTGAGAGATACAGTTTCGACTCATACTGCATCTGAAAGCAGAAGACTTGTTTGACAATAAACTAGAGAGTTTTTTTCGAAATTTTGCTTCGGCGTCTCTTGTGGGCCATGTCAATTTTTCATTTTTAGCCAAATTGTTTGAAATGGTCAGTTTGGGAGGCTCAGGCAAAAGCTATCTCCTCCACCAGTTTGAGAGATACAGTTTCGACTCATACTGCATCTGAAAGCAGAAGACTTGTTTGACAATAAACTAGAGAGTTTTTTTCGAAATTTTGCTTTGGCGTCTCTTGGGGGCCATGGCAACTTTTCATTTTGAGCCTAAATTTTTGACAAAATTTAGAAACCAGAAAAAATGCTTCAAAATAATTTTTTCCGTAAATACAAACACTTTTAAGGATTTTGGTGCAATTTTTAACTCGGTAGCGTCAAAAGAAAACAAATGAGCGCACTTTCAATTTAAATCATAAATAAATCAATAATTTTTGTTTTCGTTTTTTTGCTGTTTTGGGCGCCGAAAGCAAAATTTTAAAACAAAAGCAATTTTGCATTATTTGTTAGGCTTCTCCGGAGCCTCACGCAAAAAAATAATAAAAAATGATGAAAATTGAAGGAGTAGGTACGAACTGCGTGTCTTTTTAAGAAGCTTTTTAAAAGCGTAGGTGTCGGCGTAGGTGGGATTGTATCAGATTACTGTTAAATTCAAAATTACCGCGAAGGTTGGTTCTGTTAGTAACAAATGTTTTTGGAATATCACCTTTGCTAGTTTGGCGGGAAATGGCTCGGAAGAGGCTCAAATTTGCGACACTAACTCCATTAAAAGCGAAAGGTCGTGAGTTCGCGTCCACTCGATGACTCTTATTTTTATTAAAAATTATTACAGTCCATCACCTCTAACTGGAACACTCCTAACTGGAACACTTTCTCTAACTGGAACGTTTTTTTAGGGTCGGTCTATTTGTCTCTAACTGGAACAGTAAACAAATGTGCTTTTTGAACTGATCTATATTATGAACAGCATATATTTTTAAAGGCTCCAAAAAGGCGAAATCCCAGATTTTTTTGGTTTTCCAAAAGTTGGTACAAATTATTATGGCGTTTGTTAACATATTAAGACTTTAAGGGGGTAGCAGCGATGTGGCAGATTGGTACATTTTTTCGGAGCGATTTTTGAAAGAAAAAAAAATGTGAAAAATTTCTATATTATTTTTTATCTAAAAGGAAAGTGTCCATACTTGCAAACGTTTATATTTTTAAACTTTTTACATACTTAAGTATCTGTAAAAACATCAAAAACCACTTTTCATTATGACTCCATTTCCAACTTGACCCGATGTGAGAATTTTTTTTGAAAGCAATATTTATAAACTTCAGACATTGTCGGGTGTTATGCACTAATTAGTGGGAGAATAATTATCCACATGAAGAAATTTCCT
>SCLH01000160.1:212882-228711 GCA_004367855.1 Oikopleura vanhoeffeni
ATTACACGTTTATGTATCTCCTTAAGTTAAATAAATATTAGCACGAACACATACTAACCTGGGTAAATTTTTGAGAGAAAAATTTTGGCAATAATTTTTTTGACATATGACACCATCTGGAGTGTCAAATTACATGTTTATGTATCTCCTTAAGTTATATACATATTAGCACGAACATATACTTACCTGACTAACTTTCTGAGAGAAAAATTTTGGCAATANAAATTTTATGGAGAATTTTTTTGACATCACAAATTTTGAAATTTGACACCGCTAGGGGTGTCAAATTACACTTTTATGTATCTCCTTAAGTTATATACATATCAGTATGATGATATACTTACCTGAGTAACTTTTTGAGAGAAAAAATTTGACAATAATTTTTATGACATATGACACCATATAGGGTGTCAAATTACATTTTTTAAAATATAATGGATGTACAGATGGAAATAGACTAACATAGGCAACTATTCACGACAAATTTTTTGGCAATATTTTTGTTGTAATTCGACACCATCCAGGGTGTCAAATTACACTTTTTTGTATCTTTTTAAGCTCTTAACATACCTGCATGAAAATATAGTTTTAGGGGTAACTTTTTGAGAGAAAAAANCCTAGACAGTCATTATTTTACGTAATAACTATCCCCATCGCGATGGCTAAAGTAGAAAAATCGTCTGTCGGAGAGGTTCGAGACATTAGTACACAGCATATCAGGAATACTTATAATATATTTACCAGTTTATTATTTAAATTAAATTTCCAAAATATTTATTTATCACGGGTGCTAGGCTATTAATTATCAATAAAAGTACTAAAATATCGGTTTTGCTTAGGTCGAACTACTGTACGCTGAAATCAAAGTGAATGCTTGAAAAATTACACGTTTCTGTACTCGTCCCCTACTGTGGAAGTTTTTGTTCATCAAAAATAAATCTACTGGTATTCGTTGCTCTGGGTAAGGTCGATTAAATTACTTTTATTTTTATGTTAATCACCGAATCTTAAAGTAACGGAACATCATGTGAAGCGGAATTCCCTTCTTGCCATTATCTGAGCTTTGAAAATTTTAGGTTTTTGTCCGAAAATGCAAGGGGATAATTGAAACTGTGACATTATTTCCGATCTAAACTAAAAACTCTACCCGTACATAATCGTCTTGTCGCTATATCTGAAAATATATTTTTGGGAAAATTTATGCCCTATCGGGGATAATAATCTAACAAAATTCCTCCGAACAATGCGCTTGTATCGCACCTGTATCGATTACTTATTCGGAATATCTGACCCCACACCTAGATAAAAATAAGGGCGGGCTTTTTTTTAGAAAAGGGTCCGATTTTGTCGTCTACTGCACTGAATATTCATAAACATGTTGTAAACACTAAAATGACGAAATGTATACTGTTGGGTTTCCCATATCGCCATAGGTGTTTTGCAAACTTTGCGACATCAATATTGTAACGTTGTGCGCTGGCTACCAATCTTGCGTGGAGTTTCAGGCTGGCCGCTTGGTTAGGGTCATTTTGAGATTATTTTGTGAGTTCGTTTCTGAGATTCCGATATTTCCGGTAATTTTGCTGGTTTTGTAACATTTTGGCGAAACTCGCCACGGGGGTTCAAAACTGCTCTATTCTGATATATTATTGTAATTTGAGTATTTTGAATATTCCCCGGTGACCGTTGGTCTGGTATTGTGAAATACTAAGAATGGGTGTATACGGATTTCTGGGGATTTTGGGGGATTAAATACTGCCTTGTGGCTGCCGGCTGGGCTGCCTTGTGATAATTTTGGCGATTCGCCACGGCTGCTGATTGGGCTGTGCTGCTGATTAAGGACGGGCTGATTGTCCTGTCTTGAAGTTTAAGACCACGTCACTTTATCACACTGTGCGTTTGATCGCGCCTTCCTTAGTCTTTGTTCTGCGTCTTAAGAGTATGCGCCCCACGGGCTTCGAAACGGTTTAGCTCAAAAAAACGAATATTTGGGTCATCTCGCTCCAAATCTACCTGTATTTCGTCAATTTTACTTTCGGGAATATCGGTAGGTTGAGCGTCTAACCTGTTAAAAGTTTTTGTGGGTTTATCACCCGAATAGATTTTTGGTGCCGACCTATTATGCATAGCGAAATTTTTTTCGATTGAATTCCGGTATTTGGTCGGTATACTAGTATCACTTTGGATATCGTAGGCGGCATTCCACTCGGAAATGTCAAATAATCCGGATACTGGTATACCGTTACCCCGAATTTCATCGATAGATTCATAAAATAAAGTCTTGTTTTCCAATATATCTATTCGGCTGATATTCTCTTGGGACTTTCTGTTTAATTGCTGGGCTAAACGGCGAACACATTTGTCCCATTGAACTTGGGAAAGATCTTGTGTAGCGATTAACAGAAGTAAAAAGTTTAACATGGGGTCATAAATTTCCTGTCCCTTAAATTTGAGGGAATCACATTCCTCCTCCGCCAAATTTATGGGAGATGTAAAATTCTTGAAATGACGCATACATTCCTCTCGTAACGCCGAAACCTGGGTGTCAACCATTTGACCTTTAATTTCTGATAGGCCTAAAATTAGGGATCGGAATTTTCGGATCGGAGGATCTGTACGGTAAAATTGTTTTGGTAGGCATAGGGCTACCATTTTTTGCCATGAGCCTATACCACCCCTACGAAATTGGTGCTGGTAGTTTGGCGGGACGTAATCAAAAAAGAGCTCTATACCTATTTTTAGGCTCTCCCTAAGTTTAACTACGTGATCAGGTGCAAAAAACAGAGCAGGGATCATGTGTTCACAAAGGGGGCCTCCTATTGTTTTAAAAGTTTTTTGTCTAGATTCGTCACTGCCGAGATCTGTCTGGTCCGAAAATGCGTAGGTGTATGCCGCGTCCGTAAACGAAATTGTTAGGTTTTCTAATGGTTTATTCAAAAATCTTCCATTGTTTACATATTCTAACAACTCTGCTTCGGTACTGGGTATACCATACGATCCTTCGGCCTGTAAATCGAATCGGTGGAGCGAATCCGGGAGAAGTGTCCACGCCCACTGCATCTCAGAAAATTTATACGGAGAGGTGGGGGACACTAGATCCTTATAAGCGGTTTCTAAAGATTTAAGGTAGCCCCAACGTAACTGCGGGCATTTGGTCTGATTCAGGTCGATTTGGTAAAGGGTCAATTTATTTTTAACCGCGTTTATCAGACCTTGTCTGGTAACCGGTATTGCCCGATAGGCCTCGGCCTGAATGTTTCCAACATGCCCTGGTTGTTGAGGGTTAAGCGCCATTGGGTTTTAAAGTGTTTTTTAAAGCTAGTTTAATTTTTAACTGTGGGTGGCGAGCGGAAAAAAAAATACTATTTTCTATAAAAAAAAGTTTTTTTACGGAAAAATATATATTTTTTTAAATCTTCGGTGGGTAGGTTTTTTTCTTGTTTATTTCTAAAAAGTCCTCTGAAGACACCACATCAGTAAATGTGGTTAAACTAGCCTATAATGTATCGTAAAGGGGAAAGTTTCCCCTTTATGAACCGAGTGTAATAAATAGCCAGGAGAATGAGTTACTTATATATTTATTTAGTATGGCAGATCTGAAGGGAAAAGCATGCGATGTGCAAATAAGCTTGAACCTGAGGGTCGTTTGGCAATATGCAAATTGGCGATGAAGAAAATCTGCTAACACTAAAAACCCTAAATAGTATGTATAATAACTTGCGACTTAATATTTAACTCTGGACTTACCAAGGGCACTAAATCTCTAAAGTGACCTTAGTTCAAACTGAACCTAAAACTATACTCTCTAGGGAGTAGGTTTGAACTCTGGTTTCATAATAGAGATAAATAGCCTTGGGCATAGTTATTATTAGATCTAACTTAATATGATGTCAAATAGATTTGACTGATGTCCGGGGACTTTTTGATCTCACTCTGGGATCAATACGGTTAGTCTAATAATCTATGCTCAATTTCTATTGGCTCTTGGAAAGTTCGCGAAGCGGGAGACAAATGGCGCTCAAACTTTGCAGTGAGTGCTTTTTGGCTCAACCTGTTTCTTGAGTTTTCACGATAAATATTTCAGACAAACAATTTTTTGTTTTAAAATAATCTATTTAGATTTGTTTGTCTGTGAAACTCGGTCGCATTTATCGTTTTTTTTGGTGAGAAAAAAATTTTGGAGGAAACTGGAGAATTTATTTAATTAATCCAGTCGGAGATTGTTCCCTTGGCAGTTTATAAAATTTTACGAAGAAAAAGAATAAAAAGAAAAAATTTATTTATTATGGGGCTGATAAAACGAAAAAATGTAAGTTTTTCATTTTTTTTTCGAAAAAAAAAATTTTAATTTTCCAAATTTTTAAAATCGTACGCTGTTATAGAACCCTGCTGTCCCATGGCTAAATTAAAATATTTTTGAAGCTCGGCTTCGCGATGGGCGAGGGATAATAAATATGATCTATTTACTTCCGGGTATTTTTCGGTGGTAGGCCAGTAGGTATGAGGACCGTTTTGCGAGAAAATGGTCGTGATGACCGGAGGGGGCAGGTTTTGAAAATTTTGATGGTTCAAATGTTTTGAATTTTGATCGGGAATAATTTTTAAATTTTCCGGTGAATTTGACAAAAATCTATCTAATTTTTTTTGGTTTCTAGATTTCCTAGTCCTATTTCGTCGCCGCGGACGTTTTATTGGTGTTAAATTATTTACCGAATCTACATTAGAGCTAGTCCTAGGTTGTTCCCTATCCTCATCCGTTTCCATACGTAATTTTTTTTTCACAGCTGTGGGTGAATGGGAGAATCGGCGTGCCGATTTTTGTGAAAATGGGTTCTCTGACTGGGTCAAGTTGCCTAAAGACACATTTTGGCAATATTTATTGCCTGGGCTAGAAGACAGAATTAGGTTCCTTAAGTCATCTTCATCCATTTCCTCGGTTACCAGATCGACTTTGACATTTTCGTCGCGGCCTTTTGGGGTTTTGAGTAGGCGGGATCGGATGAAATTGGCATCGTAATTCTGAATGGGATCGGACCATTGTTTTTGGTGAGCTAAAGTTGAAAGGGTCGGATCGGACCGGGTGACTATTGAAATGCTGAAATACCCGAAAAGTGGGTAATTCTTTTCAACTGAAAATTTGTTATTTTGAGAGAAACTAAAAAACAAAAATGTTAGTACAGTAAAAGAAACTTTTGATATAAAGTTTCGAAAATTTGTTTTTTTTGATAATTATCAAAAAAAATGATTTGATCCAATTTTTAGAAATAAACTATCTTGAAAATATTTTAAAATAATGAAAATTTTTGTTTTTAGGTTTATTTTGGAGAAATAATGGTGCGCGATTATCAGTTAGAAAATGACGAGCTTGATTTCAAAAGTGCTAAAATGGGAATGGGGAAAAATGGTCGGGATCGGATACGGTGTAGGCGAAGGGCGCTAAAGGTAAAATATGAAAAAAAAATATTTATTTTCTTTGGGGAAAAAATTTTGACTAACTTATCTCGCCATAAAAATGGTTTTTCACCGGTTGTAACTGAAGCATATATGTCAACATGTTTCTTTCACAATCGGTTTCAGGATCATCTTTTGTACTGGCTAATTGAGACTGTTGACCCATACTGCATAAATTTGCTGCCCTACGGGCGATATACCGTAACAATTTATAGCTTGGTTTTGAAAAAACGTCAGAAACCGTGCTAAGACTCAGAAATCTTAAGGCAGGTACCTCATTTCCTAAGATTTCTTCTGTGGCCTTTTTTGCCGCGATTTTTTTGTCGGTTTTAAATGGGATCGGATTATTTCGAGTCGCCGAGCTAAAAAGTTGTGTCGGGATCGGGAGGTCACAAATCGTTTGTTCAAGTATGGACTTTTCAGGAGAAAATTCCTGTAAGCTAGGCAAATCTTCACCAAGGTCGAGTAGGTCCAAAGAGAAATCCATTTTCAAAATAATTTTCTAGAAAAAAATTTTGAGAAAAAATTATAAAAAATGAAAATTTTTGGAAAAATGTTTTCTGAGATGTTCGAGCTTTTCCAAAGAAAAAATTGGTTATTTTTTTGAAAAAAAAATTTAAAGGTTAATTTTTAGGTGGAGGTACCGGTTTCCGGTATGTGGTCTATGGAGCGTTTCAAAAAAGTTGCTTCAAAAAAGTTTTTGCGGATGGAACTGAATTTTGATATAAATGACGGGGTTTTAAGGGATTTTGAAAGTAAAGTTAAGTTGGAGTCGATAAATATTTCAGTAAATATAAGAGTTGACAGCATTTTGAGTCCGAGGGATATTGTGAGGCGAAATACCCGTTCGAATAAGCATCCGGGGTTCGCAAAAGGTGAAAAACTGATTTCCCGACTGACTGACAGCTTTTTGGGCTTATGGCCAGCAAAACAGTCCGTACTTTCAATTTTCGAAAAAGCCCTTGATTTTTCAAGGTTTTCGAGGGAATCTGTGGAGGCTGTTTCAAATTTTGGCAGAATTTTAGCTAAAACCGGAGTAGAAAAAATATTACCGGAAGAGGTGAGAATTTGAAAAAAATAAAAAAATTTTGATTTTTGAACTATTTTTTCAGGAATTGTTAGCTATATATGATATCAGTGGTGGTCCAAAATGTCGCTCTCGAATTGGCACTTACTGTAAGAAATCCGCCGAGTGTGCCCGTTGTAAAGTTGTGCAGGGAACTATAGACTGGTGAGTCTATATTTTTTTTTCTAAATAATTTTTTTTTTGAAAATTTTAAATTTTGCTGAATTTTTTTCTAAAATTTTATTGCTGGTTTTAATTTGTAAGTAAACACTCAAAACGTTTTAGTGCTGGGAAAGCAACTGGGCTGTTAATGAAGTGTTTGCTAGTGAAGGTGAAAGCCCTAAAGGTTTTGCGGGAGAACTGGCTTATTCAAAATAAAAATGACCCTGATCGATCGGATTACGAATTGGACACCGGTGTCCAATTTAACTTTGTACACGCGCGGTATCAAGATGTGAAATTTTCCGGCCGAATACAACTCAGGGTGCGTCTCAACCGTAAAACATTTTTTAAAATAAAATTTTAATTTTGAAGGGGAAAAAGGAGGAGAAAAAAAAACTAAACACATTTTTAGCTAAATGGGGAGAAAAAGGAGTCGAAAGAAGTAAAAGTTCATTTTCTGGCGTTCAATTTTATTTTGGCAAAGGGAAATTTATATGGCCGAAAACTGATTGATTTTGAATTTATTGAAAATAATGGTAAGAGCCTATCCTAGAAAATATTTGAGAAAAAACTCGTTATTTTTTTTAAAAATCAACCTCCTCAAGGGACCATTCGAAGTTTTTAGTTATCAGCTGTTGATTTGCTGACCAACCTTGAACTATATTAACCAAATTTTTACCACTAAGCTCGCTATCGAGTGAGTTTGTGCGCATTTTTAGTAGGTTGAGAATGGGTTCCGAGGGGTTTGATAATTTTTCAATTCGGCTAGGATCAAAAATTTGTCGATAATTTTTTTGGTAGCTTCCTTGGATAAGCGAATTTTTTGCCAGTAGGTGGCCTTGGAGTGGGATAAAATTATTACCCATGTTAACTACTACCCTACACATCCCTGGGAAATCGCTAAGAGTGTATATTAACGCTTGAAAATTGTCCCTTAATAATTTGTGGCCTCGAAAAAATGCTAGATTTTTGGTTTCTGTCAAAATCCCTGGCGAAATTAAAATGGGATTGTCGAAAAATGACTTTGGTGGTTGTAGGATATTTAGCCCATTTATAAAAAATGGCTGATCATTTACACAAAAGTCATTTTTGTCTTCCATGCGGCCGCAGTTTAGGGTGGCTAAATACGCGATTTCTGATATAGAACTGAAATCGTCGGTTTCTTGACTTAGGCTAGATAGGACAGCTTCTCGGTAATATAGGGTGGCCATAGCCAGACTTTCCAAAATGGCGGAATAAGCCGATTGATTTAGGCAGGTTTCACCTTTAACTGAATAGTTTTTTGACCGATAAACTTGAAGCTCCTGGTACGCGCCTATGAAAATCTCGCGCGACGCTCTCAAAATGGTGCGCCGACAAAAATATACAAAAATGGTAAGGTCGGCTTTTTCTTGGGCGCAATATAATTCCGAGGAATTATATTCCGATTCAGGGATCGATTCAACGGAATCGGGTTCCAGCTCTCCTTTTTTGAAAACAAACCATTTTGTCATATATTTAAATAGGTTCCATAAGAGGGTGAATGCTAAATTGGTTGCAGAGAAAAATAATTTAAATATGGAAAAAATAAACGAAAATGTTAGTTTTAACAGGCACTTAAATATGTGGTAGATTACCAGGATCGTACCGTAGATTATAAACTGAAAAAATTTCCATCCATATTTAAACACAAATTTACAAGTTGAGTAAAAAATATTTCCTACAAGTGTGGTGAGTAACAGGCCTAGAATTAACTCTATTTTGTATTTTAACGCCAAGTCACAGATCTCTTGTAAAATTTTCTCTTTGAAATGTTGTGGAACATTTAACTCGAACCATTCGAACATGTCGGATAACTGTTTTCTTTTGAAAAAAATGAAAATTTATTTGAACAAAAATCTCTTTTTTGGGTCGGAAAATCCGAGTCGACAAAACTTAAATTGGTTTTCAGGTGAAATGACCATTGGGGTCGAAACATCGTGTGTGGAACTCCGATCCAATCACGTGACCGTACTATTGGCCTCTTTTTATGCGGCCTATATTGGCCAGAAATGCACCAATGCTGCTGATTGGCAGCGCTATCTATTGTTAAGGTATGTTTTCACAAAAGTATTTTTGTACTGGTCGAAATTGGGATTTATTTCGGAAAAAAATAGGTTTTGTCTTTATGACTTTAGAGGGTGTTTTTGAGTCGTACAGACCAAAAAAATAATTTAAGGGGAAAAATTTAAAATTTGTTTTAGCTCCGCGTCTGCTGAGCTGTATTTGAAGTCCTTATTTCCCGATCTAGAGGGATTATTTTTCCTATTATGTGCTTTCGCAAAATTTGTTGTATCTGAAGTCGATGACGGAGTACTAGACGGGTTTTCGAATGGGGATGGTTTTATGAATGTGGCACATTTATTAGAAGGTAAAAAAAAGTTTTAGTTCTTGAAATGAAGTAAACTGTAATCTGGGCCCGGTTTTTTAAAAAATAAAAATTTGACATCAGTTTGGCAAATTTTTATCTTTTGTCAAGTTATTATAAATTAATGTTGACATTTAATATAAGCATCTATTCATCATTTGTCTGGTTTGATTCTCGCTTTTTCTAGCTTATAAAGCAAAAAATGAAAAAATGAGAATCAAGCGGATAATGATTGACACAAAAGAAATAAAACTCATTTATTTCAGTGGGTTTTATTCCGTTTGGGGGATTTCGAATGATGCTCGGTGAATATGCAGATTTGGTCGTTGAGCGAGGAGAATTTTTATTGGACGATGTTCAAGCCTATTTTCTGACTTTTTGACTACTTTGAAAAAAATAAAAATTTATTTTTGATAAAAATTAATTTGTTTCAATAGAAAAAAAATTGAAAAATATAGGGGGGGAATATAATTAATCCTTAAAAAATGCTAAATAAAAGCGAAACGTCGATTGAATAAATTTTTGATAAAATATTTGATAAAAAAAAATTTTTGAAATATTGGGCCGAAAGTTTTAAAAAAAATTTTAAATTGGTTTTGAACCGATTTTTTTTGTTTTGTTACTTTTTGGACTTTCTTTGGCTGGACGCAGTCGGCGGCTCAATATGTTTCTTTCATCAATTCCAGCTGCATCGTTTGTTTGTGGACGGTTACGGCGGTGTGGTTCCTGAAAAAAAATGTTAGTTTTTAAAATTGGGGTCTTATTAACATCTTGAGGGTCATATATCTCCAAACTTGTGGATGGGCCCAAATTGGGCTTATCCACAAATTCGGAGCTATCTGGCTCCTTTTTAGTTTTGGGGCTAAATTCAGTCTTAAACTCTGTTTTGTTTTCGGATTTTTCCTGCTTTGGGGCCGTTATTTCCTCATTAAAAAGGTTTGGGAGGTCCGTTTCTGAAAGGGATTCATCCGTAAACCAATCATTTCGAGCAAATTCATTTACAAAGTTGGTTTGGCCGATTTTTTCTATGTCGCAAAATAGAGCTTTGCAGGCTGAACGGGTGTTAGGAGAAAAATGAAACTGGGGCTTGTTCAGGCAATATGAACATCGAGTTCCCTTGAACAAGTTTTGGAAAGTGTTAAATTCTACATTTTCTTTTTGACCATCTAAAACAGCGCTAATTGCGGTCATGTGCCAAATGTAAGATTTTACATTTCTAACCCCCATTTTCTCTGTGTGAATCAGAGATGAATCCCAATCGATACCGTCTTTCTCGAAACCCTGCCCCTTTGTAATTTTATAAAACTGGTTAACCTCGTTTTTGTTGTACTCCTTACAAATTATGACCAGGTCATTGGTTTTTAAAGGGGATTTATCTTTCAGGCCATATTCAATTGAATCATTTTCAGCGGAATACGGGCTAAGAGTTAATGGGAAACGGTGTCGTTTCAGCTGATTAAGGCGGTCCCGGGTTTCCCTCCACTTTTGTCTGCAAATTTTTGTTTTCTCAATTTTTTTTTGAATATCCACTAGTAACGGTTCTTGGGTAAATTGGCGGCAACCAAAAAATAGCTCGCTAGGTGTGTAACCTTCGGCTGAGCGCGTATGATTATATTGCCGGGCTGCATCAAAAGCAACTTTTTCTCTTGTGGCTCCTGGGAGTGACATATGAGATCTAATCATACGGCTTAATTGTGAAATTCTGCCGTCAATTTCTGCTATTCCGTTTCGCGAAGCTGATGTTTTTTCATGTACCATTAGTTCTATATTTTCTGATAAAAGAACCGGGTGACCTACCGCTGCAGAATGTATACTACTGTTGTCACAACGAAACACTATTTTCTCATTAAGTGAAAGTCGTTGACAGAGCTCATATTTTATTCTGACGCAAATGGGTATAAATTTTGCAACGGTGAGGTCCCCGTTAAAAATATAGAGGTTACTCATATGAGATAGAGATTCCGTTGCAAACAAAAATCGCCATAATCCCGTCGAGATAGTATCCTTTGGACCTTTTGGTTTAAAGTGATGGATCTCGTCCAGGAGTATGGTTTGACCGATTTTTGTTGGCAAAGGGATCTCTTTTTGTGGGCGAAAAATCTTTGGTGTTATTTTCATACCTACGCAACCTGGGCACGTGCTTGTTAAGCTCCTTAGCGCCGCCGAGACACCCGGAATTGAAAATACAACTCCGCACGCTTTCTCGAGGGCGTTAAGGGACGAACAACCTACACTTTTGTGAATTGCGTGGGCTACGGGAATTATTACAGTGGTGGGGAGGAGAATTAAACCAGTAGGTTTGTTTCCCTCGTCGCCAGGCAAAATTTTTGGGAGTCTTAAAATTTCGAAAATATCGTCAAGCTCAAAATAGACCTGTTTTTGTAGGAACGTACACGCCCTTTGGAACTTGTTTGGGTTAGGGTCAACTTGGAGACCGGACATTCTATGCTTTAAAAAGGTGCGTACAACTTTTAGGCTAGAATCCTTATCCTGCCATTCTCTCAAAAGTTTTTTATTTGATAACAAATCCGGAATTGTATCTGTATATTTTGTTGAAAATTTTGAACAAAAATCGAGTAGGATCGTTTCATTTTCGGGGATAATTTCCTGGCACTCTAGATACCCAAAATGACGATCCTCCCAACCTGAGGCTAAATCTAAAAAACCGTCTGGTTCAGAGATTCCAGATGCAGTACACTCTCGAGCATTTGAAGTTGTCAAATACCTAACATCTCCTTTAAGTTCCATAGTAATGTCAAAGTTCATATATTGAACCCTTTCCGTTGTGTAGTCAAGATGGCCGAACTCTCTGGAAATAGATTCTAGAGTTCGAAATAATTTTAGGTTGTCATTTTCGTCCTCGATATTACATACCACACACCCCTTACAATCTTGTTTTTCAAAAACTGGTTTGAACCGGGACAGGAAATCAACCGATGCCAGTCCTTGAGCCGGTATATATTCTAATCGAAAATTTTGGGTGATCATAGACGCGAAAAATTTATTTATCCTCATATTTTGCATAGAGGGGATACCGGTTTTCACCATTTTATTATATAAGGCTACACAACCTACATTGTCGGTTTTCATGACTACCAGTTGGGAAGGGTTATTTATTTTCAACTTTAACATTTCTAAGGAATTTTTTAAACCTTCTAACTCCAGAATGCAGCTGCCTGGGTAACATTCGATCGTTTTTTTACGTTTTCTTGGTTTTGACATAAGTAATACCAGACGGAAATTACCGGTTTCCGGGTGAAACTGGTGTGCAGCCGCAGCTGTTGCATCTTGACTGCTGTCAGTGGTCAAGTATACAGGTTCACTCGGAATAACCGGCCAGAGTCCCATCAAGGAATTATTTATGTGATGGACAAGTTTTTTGTATTTAACTCGAAGTTCTTCTGTATGTACTATTTTGTCATTTTTTTCGCCACCAGTAAGTGCTCGGAAGGGTGCTAATAATTCGGTAGATTTCGGGCAATGTTTTGCTAGATATCCAACCAAACCGCACATTCCGCGCATTTCTGTGACGTTTTTAATGTCGTCAAATTTTATATCATTAAAATTTCTTATGCTGTGGGGGTTTGGTAATATTTGCCCACACTGAATGACCGCACCCAAAACTTTATGTGTTGTCCCTAAGAGTTTCATTTTTTTACCGGAGACTCTTAAGTCATAATATTCAAAGGTACGCATCAGGTTTCCTACAAGAAGTACAAAGTCTTCCCTATTTTCACTAAAAATAACGATATCGTCCATGTACCTACGCGTATTTTTTTCAAATTTATATAAAATTTGGGTCATGAACGATTTACAAATACTTGGGCTTACTATCCAACCTTGAACTAAACGAGTGAATGCATATAGGCCGTGTTTAGGGTGTTCAACACAGAAAAAGCCCCAAAGGTCTGGGTGGAGACAAAATGAATAAAAGCACTGGCTGATATCGATTATGCCGAAATATCCTTTTTCCGTATAGGGTGCTACGTCATTTATCATTGTTTCCACACAGTCCGCTTGGGGCGCCCTAAAAGCGGTTGCTTCATTACAACCCGCAGCGCAATTTGCGACTATACGAATGTTACTCGGGTTTAGTTCTACCCTACCATCTTCTCCCTTTTTTCCTACACTAATTATCGGAATAATGTTTGAGACTTTAATCTTATTCTCGTTTACGGAAATTAAAACACCATTTGCAATTTCGAGGTCAAGTTTTGTAACTGTGGCCTCTAGTTGCATGGGGGAGTTCAAAGAGTGGGTATAATTTTTTTGTTTGTTTGTTGAAAGTTGGCCGTGAATCGTACCGGTAACCAAAAATTCCGGTTGTCTGACGCAACCTACACTTTTCAAAAAATTTTTTGGTGTTCTACTCAAGGTCAATTTTAATTGGTCAATAATTCCTATGTCACATGGGCGGTTTAATTTTGAAAATGAACCGTCTTCGTCAAATGTAACTAGATTTTCGGTAGTGGTATTTTTTTCACGTTCTCGTAAAATCTCGATATGCCTGGTAAATGTCTGGAAACTGTCTGGGCAGCGATTTTGAAGTTCTAGAACAGTATTATTTTTAGTAATACTATCCCCATCGGCGATGGCTAAAGTAGAAAAATCGTCTGTTGGAAGGTTCGAGACATTGTCCAGGCATATCGGGATATTTAATATATTTACCAGTTTATTATTTAAATAAATTTCAAAATATTTATTTATCACTGGGTCTATGCTACTTATTTCATTAAAAGTACCTAAAATATCTTTTGCTTTAGGTTCGACTACTGTACGCTGAAAACAAATGATGCTTGAAAATTCCACCGTTTGTACCCGACCTACTGGAAGTTTTTGTTCACAAAAAATAAAATCTACTGTATCGTTGCTTGGGTAGGTTATCATACTTATTTTATTTTTAGTTATATCACCGAATCCTAAAAGTACGGAATATGGTGAAGCGGAATCTCCTCTTGCCATTATTTGAGCTTTTGAAAATTTTAGGTTTTTGTCCGAAAATGGCAAGGGGAAATCGAAACTTACATTATTTCCGACTAAACTAAAAACTCTACCCGTACAATCTCTAGCCGCTATATCTGAAATATTTTTTTGAAAAATTTTATGCCTATCGGGAATTAAATCTAAAAATTCCTCCGAGACAAGGCTCGTATCCGCACCTGTATCGATTACTATTCGAATATCCTGACCCACACTAGAAAAAATAAGGGCGGGGCTTTTTTTTTGAAAAGGTCGATTTTGGTCGTCTACTGCCTGAATATTAAACATGTTAAACTGCGAAATGTTACCTGTTGGGTTTCCATATCCCATGGTGTTTGCAAAACTTTGCGACATCATATTGTAATCGTTGGCCTGGCTCCAATCTTGCGTGGGAGTTTCAGGCTGGCCCTGGTTAGGGTCATTTTGAAGATTATTTTGTGAGTCGTTCTGAGATTCGATATTCCGGTAATTTTGCTGGTTTTTTGTAACATTTGGGCCAAAACCCGCCACCGGGGGGTTCAAATACTGTCTATTCTGATTATTATTGTAATTTTGAGTATTTGAATATCCCCGGTGACCGGTTGGTCTGGTATTTTGAGATACTAAAATTGGGTTATACGGTTTCTGGGGATTTTGGGGGTTAAATACTGGCCTTGTGGCTGCCGGCTGGCTGCCTTGTTGATAATTTTGGCGATTTCGCCACGGCTGCTGATGCTGCTGCTGCTGATTAGGACGGGCTGATTGTCTTCTTGAAGTTTGACCAGTCCAATTTTCACCTGTGCGTCTGGTCAGCGCCTTCCTTATCTTTGTTCTGGTCTTAGAGTATGCGGCCCCACGGCCCTCAAAACGGTTTAGCTCAAAAATAAGAATATTTGGGTCATCTCGCTCCAAATCTACCTGTATTTCGTCAATTTTACTTTCGGGAATATCGGTAGGTTGAGCGTCTAACCTGTTAAAAGTTTTTGTGGGTTTATCACCCGAATAGATTTTTGGTGCCGACCTATTATGCATAGCGAAATTTTTTTCGATTGAATTCCGGTATTTGGTCGGTATACTAGTATCACTTTGGATATCGTAGGCGGCATTCCACTCGGAAATGTCAAATAATCCGGATACTGGTATACCGTTACCCCGAATTTCATCGATAGATTCATAAAATAAAGTCTTGTTTTCCAATATATCTATTCGGCTGATATTCTCTTGGGACTTTCTGTTTAATTGCTGGGCTAAACGGCGAACACATTTGTCCCATTGAACTTGGGAAAGATCTTGTGTAGCGATTAACAGAAGTAAAAAGTTTAACATGGGGTCATAAATTTCCTGTCCCTTAAATTTGAGGGAATCACATTCCTCCTCCGCCAAATTTATGGGAGATGTAAAATTCTTGAAATGACGCATACATTCCTCTCGTAACGCCGAAACCTGGGTGTCAACCATTTGACCTTTAATTTCTGATAGGCCTAAAATTAGGGATCGGAATTTTCGGATCGGAGGATCTGTACGGTAAAATTGTTTTGGTAGGCATAGGGCTACCATTTTTTGCCATGAGCCTATACCACCCCTACGAAATTGGTGCTGGTAGTTTGGCGGGACGTAATCAAAAAAGAGCTCTATACCTATTTTTAGGCTCTCCCTAAGTTTAACTACGTGATCAGGTGCAAAAAACAGAGCAGGGATCATGTGTTCACAAAGGGGGCCTCCTATTGTTTTAAAAGTTTTTTGTCTAGATTCGTCACTGCCGAGATCTGTCTGGTCCGAAAATGCGTAGGTGTATGCCGCGTCCG
>SCLH01000160.1:237528-249050 GCA_004367855.1 Oikopleura vanhoeffeni
CCAAAATTACAGAATTTGTTTTCAACGATCTTTTTCATTTGTTTTCAAGATGCTATCAGATTAATATGGCGTCTTGAACATATTAAAGCAGGCAATAGAGATGAGAACGTTTTGCAATTACATGTTTTGAATTCAATTATGCGCACTGGATTATATTTGAAAAAACCTAACGTGATAAAAATATTCATTTGATAACTCATATCTAGCATATATGAGCGCTAAAGAATATGATGAATGCGCTTAAAAAAACTACAGAGTTAAATCCTAAACATCCGCCCGTAAGTTTGCAAAAGGTTTTTCCAAGAAAATTCACAATTTTGACACATTCTAGGATGTGGGCGCCGAATAATTGGCATCTTTTTTCAGCACCATTTTCAAGTTAAACGTTTCTCGAAACCTGGCTCAGAATATACATAATTTTTTTCGATGACACGTAGTACAAGCCTCTGTAGAAAGTTTGCCAGTTCTATTCAGAGCATTTCTGATACCTCAACCTACGCTCAGAAAATGGTTTCTAAGTAGGCGTCTTAGAAAGCACGTAAAAGCCTACTCCTCATTCATTCCTCATCATTTTTTTCTTGGGTTATTGCAATTTAACTCCAAATGGATGAGCATGCGCATCTCCGAGCGGTAGAACATTTTGAAAATTTTGCCCCTACGTGTCCAAAACAGCGTATCTGGGAGCCTCACGCGAAAACTGCTCTGCACACTCCCTCCTTGAAAATATATAGGCAAAATGTCACAGATTTGATGCATGAACTATTCACACACCCGCAGGAAGCTCCTGATCTATTAGCAGGTCGAAACGTAGCCTTTTTCCCAACTTCCGTCTTCCCGAAAGTCTCTCCATACACCCTAAGACACGAAGTGGACGCTTCACCATGCGCTACTCGAGATTATTTACTAGTTTTTGGTGTAATTCTGTGAGACTATTCTGAATTTTCTGACTCGAAGCCTTGATCGTTCTTTCTGCAACGATACAAAGTATCTCTCCAGTTCTACCATTTCTTTCAATGATTCTAAAGCCGGAACAAAAATTACTAGACGGTTACAATTAGAATGCGGCTTAATCGCAAAAGCTCGCAGTGACAAATTCTCTACAAAATAGGGCAATCAAAACAGTTATCTGATGAACACTCCAATTATCGTCGCTCCCTTAATTTAAACCTACTAATTTTCACCCCGAAAAACCGACTTTTCTTTTGAAATAATCTAGCTCAGAACCATAAAAAATCTCTCAATAAGTTAAATCTCTGCAGATAAACACATTCTCTATTCTCACAATCCAATACGTACCGTATCTCGAAAAAAAGTATTACTACCGTGAATACAGCTGCAGCAGATATCAGCGGTCGCCACACATCCCTTCTCACTACTCACCACTCTGGTTTGAAGCCGGCTTCTTAGACTAATCTAACCGACACTACCACAGCGCAACCAATTCATCATGCAAGAACTTTAGATACAAGTTAAAAAAATGGAAAGACTCTACTCTGATACTGAAAACGTGCATCGCTGTAATATCCGACAAAAACCCTCCCTTTTGAGAAAAGCGTGACTCGTCGGGAACATGGTTAAATATCCGACTATTCATGAGCACAAAACTTTTTTCATTTCTGCTTTATACCCTCTTCGAAGATTACCACAAAAGTGAAAAGCACATTTTATCTGTAATCTGCATGATCTAATGCATAAAGGTATGGGGGTGACGCCCGCTAACTGACACTTTTTTTAGTCAGTAAGTGTTCCATGTCTTTACCCGGCGAAGCGATTGACTGATATAACAAAATTAATCTTCTAACAGAAGGAATAAGTTTCTTCTGAGCTACAAAGTTTTCTTCGTCTGTCAATTTTAAGAGACATATCTCTTTTTTCCTCATTTATGGCCGCAAAGGTTTTATCAAAACAAATGTACTTATTCTATATTTCATAATGATGGCGTTTTAAAACCACATTTGTTGACATAACGCGTAGGTTTCCACAATTTCATGAAATTCGTAGACGTGGAATTGTGATCAACTTGAGCTTACTGACGACATTTATCTGGAGTTAAAAACAATGATAAAAATCTGTATTTATTGTATTCACTTAAAATTATTTTTGTTACATGTTGTATGATAAAATATAAAATAATATATCAACTCGTAGCGTTGCTAAATTTGTGCGTTCTTTTTTTCAAAAATTATTTTTATTCCCGAGTTAATCATGTTTTGCAAAATTTTTTCGAATCACCAAAGAACAGTCTTTCGTCGAGCGAAAGCTTCAAAAAATTCTAGACTTTTTTTCCGTCACAGTTATGCCGAAAAAAAATCACGTGGACCGGTTATAATCGAGAAATAAGGTTTGCTAAAGAGTTACTGTTTTTTTTTTCAAGAAAGTACTTCAATATTAACTTTGAAAGAAAATTTGACCGGATACTTAACATTGTCTAAATTTTTTTTCCATTACAGGCAAAGTCCAAAAATCACGTGACTGATAATAAAGAACTTAGTTTATTCATGAAGGATACTATGTTTTGTCGAAATAGTACTTTTTTCGACTTATTATAATTTTTTAATTTTCTGTTCTAGCCTATAGGCAAGTGGCCAGAAGTTATATTTTCAAAAAACAAAAAAATCATATGTTGATATTAAAACTTGGTTAAGGTGGGTAGTGTCGTAATCTGGTTACCTTCAATCACGTCTCAGACAAATCTAGCAGGCAGTTGTTTAAAAATTTCTGAGGATACTCGTTGATAAGACTCTAGCCTTCGTTCTAACGATTACACATCTCAAAGTCAATCTTGTGAACATCACACCAACCAGTGGTGATTATTCTAGAGCATGAAAACGCTTTTTTTTTTAATCTATTCTTCTGTTAGACCGCACATACCAAAAGCGTCTGCAAAATCTTACACAACAGTAGCAAATAAGATGGAACAAAAAGTGATGAGAAAGGATTTTTTTGATTTTGGACTTTTTTTTTCTGAAATCCACTTGAATCGCCGATTTTGCTAGTTTTCTACTCGAAAACTCTATCTTCTTTAGACGAGAGTTTAGAATGAAGCCGATTTTTGTGACTAAGGTAGATAAATATACATCGGTAAAAGTAGATGAAAGGAATTTTTGAATAAAGTCTAGATCTAGAAATTAAATGAAAGTTAACCGAAATGAAAAGTCCGAAAAATAAATTTTCGTCTGATTTGGACAAGAGTACCACCCAAATTGCAAGCTGAAGGATCTTTCACTGATTATCAAAAAGTTGGCTTACAGCTAATTCAAAATTGTTAAGTCCAGGTCAGCGTCAATTCGAATTAACTTAGGTTGAACACATTTTGCCTTAAAAAAAATCGAAAATTTCATAGATTCGATTAAGACATTTCGATAATTTTATGTTCCATGCATCGTCTGTCGTGGGTCATATTCACCAATAAAATGTTCATATCATGTAGAAATACCGGTTTTAGGGTGTTTAAAGCAAAAAATTATTCGAGATTTTTGAAAATTCTAGATTGTTTTTCTAGTATTGTTTTGAAAAAAATGATTGCCACCATGAGCTTCCTGTGGGTTCAACTTTATGTATCACCGTATTAATGTATTCATAAATATTAATTATTATAAAGGGCCTCAAAAAATTACGACACCTACCCTCCTTTAACGCTCGATTTAAAAGTATGGTCACTAGCCACCATAAGAGACACGGCCAGAAATTATCGGCCTATGCTTACGAGTTAAGGGTCTCGCGTATTTTCTCAAGTAATTAGCCAAGCACTTAAAATAGCACACCATGTTATAACTAAATCTAGACTTAATTTGACGTTCAGGAACCTGCGAACATTTATGTTATAACCTTTTAGTCGTGCCATACACGGTATTATGAAGCTTGTGACCAAGAATTCGTGTACCATAAATTAGTTTTCGGTCGTTGACCTTTCTATTTTTTTTCTGTTTTGTGATCACGAACATTGAATAAGAAGCGCTTTATTTGCGAAATGGTGACAGTATATTAATGATAGCATTGGTTTGGTTATTATTCCTTAGAAAATTAATAATGTAAAGAATTTTTTCTTGCAATTTCTTGATGGTTTTTCATTACTTCTAAGAGTAAAACGTTCCGTTAACTTTTGATCTTCGAGAGTTTTAAATTCATGCAAGCTGAACATTGAAAATTGTATATTTATGAATAACGTAAAGTAATTGTATATCGAAAATTATACCTTGGTGGGTTGTAACGACTACAACCCATATCTTTTTACCTAGCGGTTGAGGATGATATCTTTAATTCTAAGGTGAATCGTTACACTACCAAGGTTAATTATCGATATCCGAGATTAGTCATTATTAACTCCCACAGTCCTTTTTATCGGTCACGCGTGACCATGACCCCTTTCAATCGCAATTTAGGAGCCCTTAATATTTATGAATGTAGCATTTAAGCATCTGGATCGTTCAATTAGTTAAAATAGAAGTGACGTTTGTGAGTTTTTTTCTGGAAATTTTTACTGGTATTACAGTACTATATTCTTTTGCAAAAAATTTTCAAGTCATCAAAAAAAGATTTGAGCGAATCAGAAAAAAAATCTAAAACTTCTTTCCGCGTAACACCATAAGCCGAAAGAATTGATCACTGACCGTTATTCAAGGAAATAGGTTCTGGGCAAAAAGATGTACTGTTTTTTTTTTCAAAATTTTTTATATACAGTTTGGAAAGAAGTGAGATAGGTTCTTTAAAAAGTTTTAAGACTTTTTTTCCTATACCCTAAGTCTAGAAAAACCGCTCACGTGACTTCTAATTAGGATATAAGGTTTAGGATTTTAAGTACAAAAATAGGTACTCAAATTTACGCCAGACAAAAATGTGTGGTAGGAATAAACACCTAATTTGAGAGTTTTTGAACGATAATAGGTATCTTCTCAAAAAGGGTTCACGTGATCTTGATTTTCAAGAAATAAGAATTCATGCTTATGAGATATGTTCAAAACCTTATTTTTAGACATTAATATTCGTCACATCGTGATTTTATTTGGACTCTTGGTGTTATGAGCAAAAAAAGTCTTAAAAATCGTTTGGCAGATTCATCCTCAAAGTCTGTTTTTATGTTAAATTTGAGGTACTTTGTTTCAAAAAGACCGTACTGTTCTACCCGATATATCAAAGTCACCGACAATTTTAAAGGTCATTATGTTACTTGATAAGGTTCGCCGAGAGAGTGACCAATTTGACATTATATTTTGCGCTCTAGTAACCGTTCAGTAGTCATAATTCATCCCATTCAGTGGCTTAAATTTTCAATTCAGCAAATCCACCTCTTCCGATTATTTTGAGGTACTTACAGCTTCTACGATGAAAGAGTTTCAATTAAAAACATGCCAATTTTTTTTCGGTTCTGCGTGTTCCGATCCAAATTAGGTCACGGCTTTATACTGCAATTTTCTAAATGTCACATTTAGCTTAATGTCCGTTATCATTTGCCCTTGAATGTGTGAATCCGTGCTAAAAAGAGGAATACTTAATTTCTCTATCGCATTTTGAATGACCTTTTAATTTGATTTCACATTTGTTTTTGATACGATTGTGGGAAAATCTGTCTCAGAAATTACCATCATCATCAAAGTGACGAAATATATGCTGATTATGAAACGGAAGTTATACCGCTTGATTTAAACACCGAGTGGTAGCGTGAAGCATTGAAAAGATTGTGAGTTCGAATTTGTTTTCGGATGGTAGATTACAGACTAAGTTTTAACATCAAACTGTTTCTAACATTTATTGATTGAGTAAACAACTTTTAATAATCAACATCAGAGTATGACTGCTTATTGTATTAATTCATTGTTTATTGGATGAGTCTAGATCGGTTTTGCATAATCGTCGACTTGGCAAGAAAAGTTTTGGGCTTGCCAGTAATTACGAACATTACCCTAAAATACGACCCCTAACACCCCGATTCATGATTACAATAGGATTCCTATTTTAGGATTATGAAAACCGAGCAATATAGCCTCTCTGATTATAGAGTCATACATTTCATGCCTAGAAAAATATAATTTCAGATGAGATATTAATTCCTCATAAACTTTACAACAATAAAAAGCCCCAGTAAAACATCTTCTACTTCTACGCCCTCTTCAGACGCTTGTCCCAGCCAGACAATGGCAAAAAATAATGCTCCCCTTAAAACACATTTGTCAATACCGATTTAGCCGTTATTATAGCCTTGGATTTTGATTTTATCCCTCTGACGAATAAATCTCTGCTTCTTGTGGCTTAATAAATCTCTACAGAATTCGAACCGTTATCCATGAACTCTTACTACGATACTGATCATCAATCTTTGCAGTTAAAATTCTATCAAATTGTATGAAACATTCTCTTCCATTCTTTAAGGATGACAAAATCGGCCGTTACTTCCGATTTATTTCCAAGCAACCAGGTTAATGGCGTATGCCAACATGAAGTCGGTCACACGTTTTCACCGAATTTCGCGTTGAAGAACAAGCACACTCCGTTAAACAGTCAAGAGTTTATTTGAAAAAATAAACTTCTCAATAATAAAAATGTTTAACAATTCTGAGTCGTAAAATGATGGAAATCTGCAAGCTATTTGAAAGCCACGATTATAGGTTTCGTGGACTAACCCAGTATTATTACCAGCTTAATAGAATATATACGGGTCCATTGTTTTTGAGCATTATTAATGTTTTTTCTTTCAGTAGAAGACTGAATAGCTTTCGTTCAGCTTTCAATTTCCCATTACAAGTCATTTTCGAATAAACAGTAAAATATTTTGCAAGATTTGCATCTAAAGAATTTGGCCAATAAGTGTTCTAACTAAAAGTCGTTATTGTAATGATAAACAGAAATGATGATCAACGCCCTGCAGTATAAATCCTAACTATGGGAATGATACAAACAACGCAAGATATTAGCACCCAATCAAATAGGGAAATAAAAATAGAGTCCGATTTCATTGGTCAGAGATAGGAAAGAATCAACCAAATCAAATGCTCAGATTCGGCATTTTTCAAATAGTTAGATTGTATTTACACTCTGAGGGCCGATTGATCCATTTATAGCAATATCGAAAAAACAGTCTATTCATACTAAATCGTACAGTATGTATTGCAATTGATAAAAAAAAGCCATGTGCACACGGGCAATATAGAAATTCTTGCCTACGTGGTCATAAGCTATACGTGGTATGGACTGTTCTTCAGATAAAATGAATCTAAAAGTGCTTTAAAAATCTCGAAAAAAAAAATTCAGGAAAAGCAATATCCCCAAAAGGAGGATGAAGTATAAAATTAAAATTGCGCGAAACTTAAAATCCGAAAATTTGGCCATAATCCCAATAACGCTACTAACGAGAAGCTTGACGAACAATGCCCAGATCTGAAGAGTTTTTGATTATACATAGTGGGACGCGATTGAGCAAGTCAAAAATGAAAGCTTCTCAGATCATACTTAAATGCCTTAAGTGAGGTAGTCGACCCAAGGGGAGAGAAAAAAGTTCCATATAGACTCTTTCCCATTTATACACTCCTAGTGTCCAAAACGCGTTTTTTAAAAACCAAACTGACTGTGAAAGTGTAATTCTAGGCCGTAATTCCAGAGCAATCCGCTTATTCGAATAATACAAGAATTCACACTCACCAAATGCTTTTACATGTCCAAAATGTCAAAATTAGAAATTTTGAGGCGGGAGCAACATATCTATTCTTTCCTTGAAATATTGAAAATGAACTTTTTAATCGAAAAATGTGTCTTGCGACTTTAAATTTCTAGAACTCTACGAACCTCGTTATTCAGTTTAAGTTTTTTGAAAAGTGGCTTTAAAAAAATCTCGAAAAAAAATTCAGAAACCAATATCCCCAAAAGTATAATATAAATAAAATTGCCGAAATTAAAATATCGAAGACTTTGGCCATGATCCCAATAAGGCTTACTACCGAGAAGCTGACGAAAATAGCCAGATCTGAAGTTTTGGATTATACATAGTGTGGACGCTGATTGAGCCAAGTCAAAAAAATTGAATTCTCAGAGTATCGTAGAAAAATGCCTAAGTGAGCGATAATCGACCGCAAGGGAAGAAAAGTTCCCAGTATTGACTTCTTTTCCATTTTAACTCCTAGGTGTCCAAACGGCGTTTTAAAAAAAAACTGAACTTTGAAGTGATTCTAGGCGTAATTCCGCACCTTCGCTTATTCATATATACAGAATCAATCACAAACAGTTGAATGTCCATGTCAAATTTATAAAATTTAAGGCTGGAGCAACAATTTTTCTTTCCTGAATATTGAAATTGAACTTTTTTTATCGAAAAATATTGTGTTATGACTTAAATTTCTAGAACTCTCGATAATTCATAAAGTTTCTATGTACTGAGACACTTAGAACCCATTCCAAGAGTCAGAAAGTTCGATAATGTTACTATTCAGCTTTAACGAAATATTTTAACTACTCAGGTATTGCAAACAATGTTTTTGCATAAATATTCATTGACTTTTGTACTTTGCCAATTCTAGAAATATTTGACGGTGGGTTTAGGCATGAGAACATATTTATCAGATGTTTCTTGTAGCACTTGTTACGGCATATTTAGTTATAGAGAAATGTATAATTTGCTTGGAAAGACTCCATAAAGTTTCATTTCTCGAAACATCTAACTTGAAAATCTTTGACGGGTGCCTTCCAAAATCGGTTTTTTTATTCATGAAAAACACATCACACCCTAAATGTACATTCTTTTTTTTCAATGCTGACTTATTTTTTGGGTAAAGCGTGAAATTTTTGCCTCAGATTCATAATTTTAAAAAATTTGCTGTTAGGACATTGATCACGTTGGTGTAGCACCGGAAATTAGGTGCCAAAAACGGGAATTATTTGAAATCAATGATTTTCATTACTTAAAAGATGCGCAAAGCAATCAACTTTGTGAAAATGTTTAGCACTATGGGCGAAGCATGACCACAGTGCGTGCTAAAGCGATTCCATGATTTGGTTGGTGTTAACAGCAGCACTGGTATTCTAGCATTTACAGGAAAGCCGCATTATAAGTAAAATAAATGAATAGTAACCATTGAAATAAGAAATAAATTTTTGAAGATTCAATTAAATAAATTTTTTCGGAAAATTTCGCGAAATTTTACCGATTCGCTGATTGCGTATGAAAATAAAGATGCCAAACGTCACTGTTTGACCCTTGGAAATGAAATTGCTCATGATAAAATTAGACAAGAAAACATATTTTAAATTTTTTTACAAATCGAAAATGGGTTTGTTAAGGGTATCAAAATCAGCGAAAATTGTCAATTTGTAGCATAAACCAAACTTGATTTAATAAGAAATTTGAGGAACAAGTAATATGAAAAATGTAAATGATACCACCGTATATAGGAGTAATTTCTTGGAGATTAATTTTGTCAGATTTTATGTTATTCAAATTGTTGACCGCACGGTGATCTGGTTGAAAAATGTAAAAATGCTCAAAAGTTCACTTTTTTGCGCCCGTGAAGATTAAAAGTTGCAGTGATTAAAATTTAGAACCCATGAGAAAACATATTTTTAATTGTTTTTAAAAATCGAAAATGGTGTGTTAAGGGTTTGTGTAAGGTGCTAATAATAATAGACCGAAAATTGTCAATTTTAGCATCAAACAACAATTTTTATTAAGAATTTTTGAGGATAACCTTCAATATAAGAAATAAATGAAGCCACCATTAGTATAGGAAATATTCTAGAGATTATTTTTATCTATGTTTTCAGAAATAATTTTTCAAAATTTTTGCCGATAGACTGATTTGTTGAAACATAATAAACTGGCTCAAAAAGTCACTTTTTGACCCCGGAAAATGTAAACCTTCATGATTAAATTTAACAAAAAAACTTATTTTATTTAACTTTTTTACAAATCGGAAAATGAATGTTAAGGGTAATCAAAATGACGAAAATTGTTAATTTTAGCATTAACAAAACTTTTTATTGAGAATTTGACGAACATGTCAATATGAGAAATAAATGAAAGCCACCATTAGAAAAGAAATTTTCCGGAGGTTGATTTTGATCTATTTTTTCAGAAAATTTTTCAAAATTTAGCCGATCGCTGATTGGTTGAGAAATAAAAATGGTGAAAATTAATTTTTGACCACGGAAATGAAACCGCATGATTACATTATAAACATAAAACATATTTTTAACTTGCGTTACAAATTAGAAAATGGTTGTCAAGGGTACTTAAAATTACAAAAATTGTCAATTAAAAGGGATATGCGACTCTGATTTATCATTTTCTTGGAGAAATATAATGAAAACTAAGAGATCATGAAAATAACCGTAAATGCTTCTTCGTTGATTTTTCCTTAATCTTGCACAAAAGAGCATCACAACTTATTTTTGACCATTACACCAATAGGTACAGATCACGTAATGGTAGCATGTCAATCTTTTCAGACAAACTTTTTTTGATCTGGTGAATGAACAATTCTGGAACGCAAAATAACCAACGATTTTTTACAATTTCAGACTTCAAAATCTATCTCCTCCGAGGATATTTTTGGAAAATGACTCAAATGTTTATCAAGTATTGTCAAGAACATTTGTTAGATATAACCACGTTTCACTACCCGCCGTGGTTTGAAAGGTGATGTTTAAAATGATTATGTTGAAAATGAGCCTAAAATCGGCCGAAAGCCGATAAAGGGAAATTTTTCATTTAATTTTCTTGAAAAGTGAGCCTCAAATCGGCCGAAAAAGGGTGATTTTTAATTTTTATTTAATTTTTTCGAAAAATGAGCCCCCAATCGGCCAAAGGCCTATAAAGGGAAATTTTTCATTTAATTTTGTTGAAAAATGAGTCCCCAATCGGCCGAAGGCCGATTTAACGGGATCAATATTTTGTATTTAATTTCGTTGAAAAATGAGCCCCCAATCGGCCGAAGACCGATATAGGGGTTTTTTATTTTATTTCGTTGAAAATTGAGCTCCCAATCGGCCGAAGGCCGATAAATGAGGATATTATATTTTGCATTTAATTTTGTTGAAAAATGAGTCCCCAATCGGCCGAAGGCCCATAAAAAGGATTTTATATTTTGTATTTATATTTGTTGTAAAATGAGCCCCAAATCGGCCGAAGGCCGATAAAGGAGGATTTTTTATTCTATTTTGTTAAAAAATGAGTCCCCAATCGGCCGATAGAAAAGGATTTAATAATTTGTATTTAATTATGTTGTAAAATGAGCCCCAAATCGGCTGAAAGCCGATAAAAAGGGATTTTATATTTTGTATCTATTTTTCTGAAAAAAATGAGCCCAAATCGGCCGAAGGCCGATAAAGGAGGATTTTTTATTCTTTTTGTGGAAAATTGAGCCCCAAATCGGCCGAGATTTTTAGGTTTTATGATTAAAAAAACCACGTTGAGTTCAAAAATTGTAAAATCAGACCTCTAGCTCGGTTAGTTAGAAAGATACGACTTGTCTTTATAACCTATATACTCAAAATAAGCTTATTTCGAATTTTATGAAAAAACATCCAAAATATTGAATTTT
>SCLH01000160.1:260101-279018 GCA_004367855.1 Oikopleura vanhoeffeni
AAAAATGAGGGCAAATTATAACGGCTGAGCTTCTTGTTAGTTTGAGCTATCTAAGAACTCAATCGGATGAGTCCTTTTCAAAAGCTGAATTTGATAAAAATGTTGGCTGAACAAGTAGCATAAACGCTCCAGCAAGTACCGTAATAGATGTAATTTATATTTCTCTGTTTGTCAATTGAGTCCAATTTGCCCAAACTTAAGTTTCATACAAAAAAAATTTTCTTGGTCAAAGGTTAATATTCGTTTCAAAGTACTTTGCAAAGTATTTGCAAAATATTCATAAATAACTTGGTTTCAGTAATCAACTTCAAGTTGATAAATTGACTAAGTAAAAATATTGCGGAGTAAAAGTTCTCTCCAAATCATCAAAACAAATTAGTGCTGACTTGTAATTTTTACCGCAATAAAAAAAATAAAAAAGTTGAACAAAAATCCCTGACAGGTTAATCCTCAAGTTTACTCTCAAAATCTATTAGAAACCAAAAAACAGATATTCTTTATTCAATACTTCCGATTTTCTACCATACGAACTGCCAAATCCTTCGACATTTCCAGATTCAGTAGATGTCACACAATGCTAGTAAGTTTTATTTGATGAAATTTGACGTTAATTTTGGTTTTAAGGGGGACCGTATCCCTCGTGAATTGAGGCTCAAACAGAACATTTTCACAATTTTATTTTTATTGTTTTTTTTTCTGAAAATATGGAAAATTTGAAATGAGCAGCTGATTATGAGCTGGTGGTATTTTTAACCCAATACTCCGTCAATAAAGTACTTTTTGATCATTTTTAACGTATATTGTCTTGATTTTAATCATAATTAATTTAACAAAACTAAGGCCCGATTCGTCAAATTATTTTTTGCACCAAAATCGTTTCTGTTCAAATTTTACAATTTGTTCTCACTCTGAAGATGCAATAAAGCGAAACATGTCAAAAAACAATTTTTAAATTGAAAAACAATATTTTATTTTATGGCTCAAAAAAAATTTGTGTTTCGATAGTAACAGCTCTCCGCGAACTCATCTGCTTTTGATTTATATAGGTTTTAAATTTATTACTAAAAATTCAGGAAGGAGTAGGTTTTTGCGTGAGGCCCTTGAAATCAGCTCAAAAAAAATGTTTTTTGTCTATTTTGGAGCAAATATATAACAAATTGCTTGAAACGATAGTAACAGACCTGCGCTCGGGTTTTGTGGTTGATAAAATCCACAAATAATTTTCCTAGGACAAAATACCACTCTATTTTGAAGCTTCTATTTTATTGGTCAAACAATCAGTGCTCTTTAATTATAATTCAGAATGTAAGATTTTCCTATTACATCGCATATAACTATTTGGTTCTACGATGTGTAGTTTTCAATATTTTCACAAGATCGTCTTTTTCCCCTTAAACCCAAAATTTTTATCTCACTTTTAACGTAACTGCTAAATAAAATATGAATGATCAAGACGGGAAGATGTCCTACTTTCAAAAAACAAAATGGTCACTATATTGTGAAAATAGTTATAGATTAATTTTTATCCACATTTTTTGTGCTAAATATTTTTTAAATGGGCCGGCAAAAGAGAGGTACCATTTACTCCTGAATCAAATATCCGATAAACTTTATTTCTGCGTTAAATTACTCGGATTATCGTTGGTTCGCTGGTTTTTATCTGCAAAATAAAAATACAGTAGATAATCTTGAGATTTGTTAATAAAACTCATTTGATCACTTGCACGATTGTGAAAAAAGTTATCGTGCTATATATATTTTACATTCAACTGATCAAAAAATTAATCCATGTCAAATAATAATGCTCAAAATCATATTTTGAGGTTATCAACTGTATTTTTACTTTTCAGAAAAAACGACCAAATTTGGCGCATTGATAATCTGTGGAATTTAACAAAAAATGAAATTAAGAAAGAAATGGTACCTCCGTTTTTAACTTTGCTGCCCTAGTGACGGAACCCAACATAGAAAATCAACGAGACTATAAACAATCGTTTTTGAGGCGCTAATTTAGTACTTTATCAGATTTGCAGCCCGATTGTTGTTCGGAAACTACCCCCACCCTTTAAACTTCAGAGAAAGTACACTTTCAATCGGTCGGTGTCGTTTGTTAACTGTAATGGAGAATCTTAGCAAGAAGGACTTACATTGTGTACTATATGGTATATTTGTGCATATCAATAAATTAATAAAATTCATTATCAAACGCGCTATACCTGTGTTCGTTGGTGTACATTTTTGTCCACTTTAATTTTCATCACATAATTTAGACTGGGCTACTTGACATTTTATAAGTATATTTATAGCAAATGTATCGTTTTTTAACTTTAAATATAGTATTTAAAAGTTTCCTAAATGTATAATTAATTTGAGTTATCTTGGATATCGAGAACCTGCACCATCTTACACGGAAACTCCATCATACTGGGAGACGCGAACTGTCAAGTTATTATTCATCATCGTATTTAATGTAAGTTAATTTTTGAAAATATATTATTTAATCATACAATTTAGTTAGGGTATTATCTCAACATATGTCCTCTATGGGTGACCACCCACACTCGTGGGTGGGGCGTATGAGGCAAGATTATCTGATAAATAATTATCACATATCATTTTTGTTATATTAAAAATTTCTTAATTCATAGCTGCGTACAATAAGTTCGAGTCAAACGTTGTTAAGGGCCTCGGTGCATTTTGACAGATACGAATATCCGCGGATATGGGCGCTTGATGAAAAACTTTTTACTGGGTTTATATATTCTTCTCAATATACCATCAAAATGATGTTTCATTATCCAGGCAACTTTTTGTAACCACAGAATTTTCGAATTATTGCTTTTAAAGAAAATTTTGAGTTCGAATTAAACTTTCCGAATTCGAAAAATTATGAGAAATTTTTGAAAAAAGTTGCGAACATTATCAAAAAAATGCCTTATTTTGTGTTCAAATATTTTTGCATTATTTGTTTCAAATCAACGAAAAAAACTTTTTAATATGGCTACTTTAACTTTTCGCGTAGGTGACCACATATTTTTTATATGCTATTTGAAAAATCATATGACACTTTTTTGAGATTTTTGGTCGAAACTTTTTGGAAATATTTTGAAAATTTTCCTCACTTCTGGTTCAAAAATTTTCAAACTAATTTTTCTGGAATCCTTAGCTGAAAATATTAGGAATGACTTCTTTCACTATATTTAAACATGTCTACGTTTTGTTTCTTCGCTCTTGTTTATACTCTGAATCATACTTTTTNTTTTATACGAAAATTTTGAAGCGGCAAAAAGTTTCCAATCAAGACAAGAAAAATTGAAAAAGTGCAAATCTGTCAAAATGCACCGAGGCCCTTAAGTCTTAAACATGGGAGTATACATTTTTGGTCGACTTTCTTTCTTTTATCTTTTGCTATTGAGAATGCGTAGTCGGAAAAGTCTACCAATTTAAATCAAAAATGTGTGCAATATTAAGTAGCATGTCCGAAAAATACAAATTTTGAATACATTTTTAGACCATAGAACAACCGGGCCAACCTAAGTATAGGATACGGCCAGCAATGATCCCCTTTACAATTCTAGTGAAGCTCTTTCAAATGCATTTTTTTTCATATTGGATCAATGTGAAATCATATAGCTGCTATATTATAGCTATATTATAGCATGATTTATACTGGATTTAACATATTGACTTTAATACCGGATAACAACCTTTTATACTGGATATTACAGATGAATATGTTTTTTTATTTCTGTAATAGGTTTTATTCAGTAATAAATCGGTTTGAGAATAAACCTGAGCAAAAACAATACGTTTTTTGAATACTCTGACAACTTCAGGATTTGTGAATGATGAAAATAAATTTAATCCATGTATAAGAACTTGACCAGGGTTTTGAAAGGAATTTATTTTTTTGATAAGTTTTTAAACATTACATTAGGATTCAGTAGCATTAATTTGTCCGAGAGCCATTTGATTTGAAATTGCCGCAGATTGGCTGATTCACCTACACTTTTTGACCAAGAATACCGGTTTCTGAGATTAGGGTTGTACCAAACAAAACAGTGATTTCGTCACTGTTTCATTGCTAGATAAATAAACAATATTTTGGAAAGAAATAGTCGAGACTGATTTATGCGGTTAGCATTCTTATTAGATATATATATATATATGTATGTATTATTAGTATGGAATATTTTTATTGGTTGGTCTCTTCATTTACGTCATCCCAGATCGTGATTGGGAGTTAGAACAAAAAATCAAAATTGAGCAATATCTTTTGAATGAGGTTATGAACTCGAATATCGTCGAAAGTGATGTAAAAGAAGCAATCCAAGAATTAGCCGAGGAAGCTCAAGAAGAAGCTCAAGCTGAAGATAATCCTGAACCAATTCAAACCGAAGATTCAGACTCGGGCTCGGATCAAGAAGACGGGGGAAGATATGATGAATGCGAGTTCTGATTTAGAGATTAACTGTTCGGATAAAACACCAAAAACGCCTGAAAAGACTCCTCGTTTATCAAGAAAAACATGATTTCCTGCTTTTAAAATACTAAACAAAATAAAATCTTAAAATAATGCTTACTTTTATAAAATTTCGCTTCGATTATTTGGCATCTAGGTTCAAAATTGCATGATCTTTCAAATCTTAAAAAAAATCTCATGCTCAAAAATGAGCGTTAAGGGGTACTCCCTAAACTTTAGGGCCTAAAGGAGTCGTCAAGAATTTAGTGAAAATCGGGGTTTTAAATGGCTAATTACCAGAGCAGTAGATATATTGTTCGACCAAATATGATTTCTTTTTTATATATTTGAACAAAAATCTTGCATCCTAAAGAAAATTCGAATGTGACGGATGGCTTGTCTAATCAGAAACCAGCTCACAAAACTGACGAAATTATTCTTAAAAAATTTATCTCCTCCCTGAGTTTTCCAGGAATAATAATGATTTAATGCTCAAATTAACCCTACAGAACGTGGGCACTGCCCACTGAGCAGACCCCCTAGAAAGGTTTTTGGAAAATTCTTGGATTTGGCTTCAGCCTTATCAACAAACCGTATTTTGACCTTATTTTAGCGTCTCAATCAGAATGTCTCAATAAAAATGTATATCCTCCCTGGATTTGACATTTACACATTCGAAACCAACATGAATGTGAAGCTGCTAAGTCCGTGTAGAGCCCCTGTTAGGGGCCCCCTAAAGGTTTTGTCCAAATTGATTCTCGTTTTTTCATAAATCGTGTTTTAATTTTCCAAAAATCAAGAAATTTCAACTTATGTCATACGAAATAGTTTTGAAACCATCAAAAAGGGCTTTCCTTGCCACGTATCAAAACAAAACTACTACTCAATTGGTTATCATTGTCGATATTTTGATAAAAAAGCCATTAAAATAAAACTGGGTGAATTTTTTGCCTCATCTATCGACGACTACCCCCCTAAGGAGGTGGACAACCCTGTGAAACCTGATTTCTGGAATTAAAGAATGTATCTTATCAGCAGAACAGATGTTCAACTTAAATATTTGTTTAATCCCAATTCTTTAAGTGATCTATTTTTCCCGAGAGTCCCTATATGATTTTTTTAGTTTTATGCAATTTTCTACCATGCAAAACAAATTTCAAAAAACAGCGCAAGAGTTTGAAAACGTTGTCTTTTTTCGATAATTTTAGAACTTTATTAAAGATTTTGAACAAAATATTTGGTGGCGGAGACTAAGTTTAGGTTAAGGGAGTCGGTTAAGGAGGTCGGTGCATTTTGACAGATTTGCACTTTTTCAATTTTTTTCTTTTTATGGGAAACTTTTTGCCACTTCAAAATTTTCGGATAAAAACATTTTCGAAGATAAGTTGTTACTTTTGAGCTTACTTCGTATAATCTGATTTTCTTCAGATCGATTGTTTCAACTTTATAGATCGTCTATTGAAAAAACACTCAAAAAAACGCGCGTTTGCTATCGAAGGTGTCTAAATTACAGTAAAATTTATTATTTATTTTTTATTAATTAAAAGCCCTAGGAAACGGTCTCGACCACCAGTTAAAATTTATTTAATTTTATTTTATACGATTTATACGTCAAAATCGAAAATTTAAATTTTGGAAAAAAAGACGAAAAAACCAGAATTTTAGCACATCGAAAGACATATTTTNGGTGTGATATTTTTTTTAAATTATAAATAAAAGAGGGCTTTGATGGATTTCTGCCAAACCGTAGTTTTGTTGCAGAAATTATGATTTAGAGTATAAACAAGAGCGAAGAAACAAAACGAGGACATATTTTAATAAAGTGAAAGTAGCCATTCTCAATATTTTCAGCTAACGATCCCAGAAAAATGAGTTTGAAAATTTTTGAACAACAAATGAGGAAAATTTTCGAAATATTTCTAATTATTTTTGACCAAAAATCACAAAACCATGTCATATGATTTTTCAAATAGCACATAAAAAATATGAGGTCACCTACGCGAAAAGTTAAAGTGGCCATTTTGAAGAATGTTTTTCGTTGATTTGAAACAAATATTAAAAAACAAAATTTGAAAAAAATAAGGCATTTTATGTATTTTTGTAGGTTTTTTTCGAGATATAATCATTTATTATGTTTTCAATTAAAAAATTGTATTTTTTGACGTTTCGGTTTATTCCATAATCATAAAGTGAGAAGTAAATGAATTTGAATATAAGGAAAACTTNATAACTCATATTGAACACTTCACGATCGGTGAAAAAATTATCTGCTATATATTTACATCAAACGGATGCAAAAATTAATGCATGTCAAGCATAATAAGCGCAAGAATCATATTTGCGCGTATCACTGATTCACTTGTTTAGAAGAACTGAACCAATTGTGCGCATGATAATACGCTGAATCTAACAAAAAATGAAATTATATATGAAAAAGGTACCGGTCCGTGTTAACTTGGCGGCCACTCTAGTTGACGAACCCAACCATGAAAATCAACGATGAACATAAAGAACGAATTCAAGTTTTTGAGCGCTAAAGTTAGTACTTTACTAGATTTGCTAGCCCGATTGTTGGTCGGGATAACACGCCCACCTCTTTAAAACTTCAGAGAACAGTACACCTTTCAAGTCGGTCGTGTCGTTTGGTACACTGTAATGGAGAATCTTAGCTTAAGAAGGTACTTACAGTTGTATCATATGTATATTTTGTGCATATCAATAAATTAATAAATATCATTATCAACGTTCGCTAGTGAGACAGGTTTCGTTGGGTGTGCAAGTTTGTCGACTTTTTAATTTTCGATTACGACCATAATTTAGTACGATGTGGTGCTATTGAGCTTTATTAATAAGTATAATTTATAGCTAAATTTATCGTTTTTTAACTTTAAATATATGTAGTAACAGATTCCTAAAGTTGAAAATTAAGTTGAGTTATCTTGGATATCGAGAAACCTGCACATCTTACACAGAAAACTCCATCATAGCTTGGGGACGGAACTGTCAAGTGTATTATCATATCGCAAATCGTTCAAGATTAATTTTTGAAAATATATTGATTATAATCAATACAAATTAGTTAGTGGGTATGCATATTCTCAACAGTATTGATCTCTTGGTGACCACCCACACGTGGGTGGGCGCGTCCACCTGTTAGGCAAGATTATCTGATAAAAATAATTTCACATATCTTTGATATATTAAAAATTCTTAATTCATAGCGCGTACAATAAATTCGAGTCAAACGTTTGCGTCGGTGCAGTTTGACAGAATACGAGATATCCCCTGGGATAGGCGCTTGATGAAAACTTTAACCTGGGGTTTATATTTCTTCTCAATAACCATCACATATGAGTCATTACCAGAAGCAACTTTTGTAACATCTAGAATCGATATTATTTGCTTTTAAAGAAAATTTGAGTGTCGTAAATTATAACCCTTTCCCAAAAAAATTGATAAAATTTCTTTGAAAAATTCGAACATCATCAAAAAAAAAAATCCTTATTTTTGTGTTTCAATTAATTTTGCATATATTTTGTTCAAATCAACGAAAACTTTAATATGGCCACTTTAATCTTTTGCGCGTAGGTGATCAACCTTATTATTTATATGATTAAAAATCATAAACCCTTTTGCACACACTTGGTCAGAAGACTTTTTGGAAATATGTTGTAAAATTTTCTCAACTCTGGTTCAAAAAGTTTCAAAAACAATTTTTCTGGAACCTTCAGCTGAAAATAGAGAATGATCTTCTTCACTATATATTATCCTAACATGTTGCTACGTGTTGTTCTTCGCGCTTCGTTTATTGACTCATGAATGCATATTTGTTCGACATGAAAAACGAGTTGCGCGCGCCAATCTAGTTCAGCGTTCTTTAATCAAAATTACAAAAATATTCCACCGAGACTTGCTGCAGTGGTAACAACCTGTGACCATTTTAAAAACTAATCCAGTATACTCACTGAATAGAAAATAATTTCGATGTGCTAACGATGGGAATTTTTTTATTCAGTCTTTTCAAAGAATTTAAATCCGGATTTGACTTAAAAATCGTATAAATATAAAAATCAAAAAATATTTCGATGGTCGACGAACGTATTTAAAGTCCTTATAAAAAATAAGGAAATAAATTACTGTATTAGACACCTCGATAGCATAATAACGGCTGCGTTTTTGAGTGCTGTTTTCTATAAGACGATTTAAAAGTATAATAATAATCCTGAAAAATTATCAGATTTATATCAAAGTATGCTAAAAAGTGGCAACTGTGATTCAAAAAGTATTTTATATGCAGAAAATTTTGAAGCGGTCAATAAAGTTTCCAAGACAAGAAGAATAAAAAGGCAAAACTCATGTACAAAATTAGCACCGAGGTCCCTAGATCTTTAAAACATGAGTACAGCTTTGTGGTCGACTTCTTACTTCTTATCTTTGCTATGAGCAAGCGATTCGGAAAAGCTACCAATTAAACAAATTAATGTGTCATATAAGTAGCAGTCCTGAAAAAATACATAAATTTGAATACCCATTATTAGACCATAAGAACAACGGGCCAACCTAAGTATAGGAGATAACGCCAACAATGATTCCCCTGACACATTCTAGTTGATGCCTTTTCAATGCATTTCTTTCATATTGGGATCCAATGTGAAATCATAAATAGGCAGCTATATGTTATAGACTAAATATAGCATGATGTTATACCCGTGGATAACACTATGACTTAACCGGATACACTTAATAATACTGGATATACAGATGAATAGTTTTTATTCTGTAATAGCGATATCAAAAAATCGGGTTTGATGAATAAACTGATCAAAAACAAAAACGTTCTTTTGAATACGCTGACAGACTTCAGATTTGTGAATGAATGAAAATAAATTAACCAATTATAAGAACTTTCCAGTTTGAAAAAGGAGAGTTTATATTTTTGATTAAGTTTTAAGACAATTTTACAAGGGATTCATGTAGCATTAAGTGTCTCGAAAGAGCATCTTGATTTGTAAATGAATGCCGCTAGATTTGGTCTGATCACCTACACACTTTTGACCAAGAATTAACCGGTTTCATTCTTGTACGATTAGGTTGTACCAAACAAAAACAGTGATTTCGTATCACTGTTCATTTGCTAGCATAAATAAACCATACTTGGAAAGTAAAAAGTCAGAGACCGATTTATGCGGTAGCAATGCTTACTAGTATATATATATATATATTATGTATATTATAGAAGATTTTATTTAGTGGCCTTTCATTCTACGTCATCCCAGACTGAATGGATGTTTAGATACATAAAAAATTCAAAATTGAGCAATATCTTTGAAATGAGTAATTAACTCTAATTCTCGAAAGTGATTAAAATGAAGCGATCCAAGAATATTAGCCGAAGGAAAGCGCAAGAAAGAAGCTCAAGCGAAGAAATGCTGAACCATATTCATCCGAAAGATTCAGCACAGGTCAGGATCAAGAAAGACAGGGTGGAGAGATTATCAGAAGCGAGTCGAAATTTGAGATAACTGGTTCGGATAAAAACACCAAAAAACCGGCCTGAAAAGAGCTCCTCGTTATACAAGAAAAACATGATTTTCTCTGTTATAAATCTAAACAAAATGAAAATCTTAAAATAATGTAACTTTATAAATTTCGCTTCGATTGATTGCGTCGATTGGTCTTAAAATTGCATTGAGTCTTTCAAATCTTAAAAAAAAAATCTAGCCAAAAATGAGTTAAGGGTACTCCCTAAACTTAGGGCCTAAAGGCACGTCAAATAATGAAAGAATCGGGTTTAAATGGCTAACTTATCCAGAGCAGTAAATAGATGCTTCGACCTCAAATATGATTTCTTTTTATATATTTGATACAAAAAATCTGCCTCCAAAAAACTAATGTGACGGATGCTTGTCTAATCAGAAACACTACATAAACTACGGTATAATGATCAAAAAAGGTTATCTCCTCCCTGATTTCCAAATAAAATGATTTAATTGCTCAAAATTAAAAACTGCCTCATCTGGAGCAACCCCCCTAGAAAGGTTTTGGAAAATTCGGATTTGGGGCGTTCAGCCTTATCAACAAACCGTATTTACCCTATTTATCGTCTCAATCAGAATTAGTCTCAATATATAAATCTAATCCTCCTGGATTTGAACATTATCACATTCGATTAACCAACTAATATGTGAAGCGCTAAATCCGATGTAGAGCCCCTTTGAGGGGCCCCTAAAGGTTTGTCCAAATGTCTCGTTTTTTTCAACATAAATCGGTTTAATTTTCACAAAAAATCAAAGACATTTCAACTAGTCATAGCGAAATAGTTTTTGAAACCATCAAACATGGCTCCTTTGCCACGTATCAAAACAAAACTACTACTTCAATTGGTTATCATTGTCGATATTTTGATAAAAAAGCCAAAAAAAACTGGGTGAATTTTTGCCTCATCTTCGACGTACTACCCCCAAGTGAGGTGACAACCTGTGAACCACCTGATTCTTGAATAACGAATGTATCTTATCGCAGAACAATTGCAACCTTAAATATTGTTTAATCGCCAATTTCCTTAAGTATCTATTTTCCCGAGATCCTCCTAATATTTAGTTAATGGCAATTTCTACCATGCAAAACAAATTCAAAAATCGCGCAAGTAGTTTGGAAAACGGCGTTTCGAATAATTTAAACTATTAAGATTAACAAAATATATTTGGTGCGTGAGACAAGTTTAGGTTAAGGGATCGTTACGGAGGTCGGTGCATTGTTACGAGAGATTCACTTTTTTCAATTCAGATTTCTTTAGGGAAAACTTTGGCCACAAATTTTCGGAATAAAAACATTTTCGAAGATAATTTTTACTGTTTGAAGATTACTCGTATAAATCTGATTTCTTCAATCGATTGTCAAACTTATAGATCGCCTATTGAAAAGACACTCAAAAAACGCGCGGTTCATCGGAAGGTTCTAAATTACATAAAATTATTATTATTTTTATTAATTAACCCTTAGAAACGGTCTCGATCCACATAAAATTATTTAAATTTAATTTAAAACGATTAACTCAAATCGAAAATTTAAAATTTGGAAAAAAAACGAAGAAAACCAGAATTAGCACACGAAAACAATTAAATTCCAGATTAAATTTATAATTTTTACGTGGTGGATGGAGGCTAACAAAATTTACAAGTTTTGGTGTGATATTTTTTTAAATATGAAATAAAAGAGGCTGAATGGATTTCTGCCAAAACCGTATTTCGGCAATGAATAGGAGGATTAGAAGTAAAGAACAAAGCGGAAGAACCAAAAAGAGGACTATATCTATAAAGTCGAAAGAGCCATGCTCATATTTTCAGCTAACATCCAGAAAAATGAGTTTGAAAATTTGACAACAAATGAGAAAATTCGAATATTCTAATTTGACACCAGAAAATGACAAAACCATGTCATAAGTATTCAAATAGGCACATTAAAATAGAGTTCCCCATACGCGAAAAGGTAAGTGGCCCATGGTGTATGAGAGAATGATTTTCGTGAAGTTGAACAAAATAGTTAAAAAAATACAAAATTTGAGAAAAAAATAAAGATTTTGTATTCTTTGAGGTTTTGTTCGAGATATAATCATTTTATTATAATGTTTCACAAAAATGTATTTTTTGACGTTTTCGGTTTATTGCCATAGATCGCAAAAGTGATGCAAAAGTCAAATATATTGAAAAATAAGTGAAAACTTTTTGTCTCGAGAGCAGGTTTTACTAATAGCTAAATATGCAGTTAGCAGTTTAAGAATCGCAGGCCTCAGTGTCTACAACAATTACGCCCGATTCTATTAAAATCTATTTGACACTTATCACAAGTTTCCTGAATAAGCATGTGCACACTAAATCTACAACTTGTTGATCGCTTTCTGGTATTAAGGGGTTTCACAGCAAAAACATGCCCGAAATTTTTTCTTAAGTTTAGCCATTTATTCAATACATAGTAAAAAATCAAAGAAGCAAAAGTTTCTCTTTTCTGTTTAACATGTTGTCTGCTGGTTGCCAACGACCCTTAGACATAAAATAAGATTACGAAAGCAAGTGAATACTGATGAATGAACGAGATATCGAAGTCGATGATTTTTGATTCTAATGAGAATTTTGATTTCGCCAAATATGACGCGTCAACAAGCTCACAAATGTATTATAGCAGCAATACAATTTGGCAAATATTTTTCTGCTGTTTAAACGGTGGATGAAGACATTATCAAGTGTATATTGTTGAATAAACTATCTCCAGTAATACTGGGTGTAAAAGTTGCGTAAAAGATGTTGTACTAAATAAGTGGCCGGCCTATTTCAGCAAGCCGGGAGACTTGTGTGAGTAAGTGAAGTGTAATAATTCAATAGTTGGATAATCAAGGTATGCCTGACGGTTTTTTTCACGTAATCGATCTGAAAATTCTTCTATTTTGACTTTTCTTCGATTTTCCTATTAAGCAAGTTAAGGGTAGGATCCGCATAAACATTTTTCGATGTTTCTATTGCCCGACCCTTGCCTCATCGTCAGTGACGTAGAATGTATCACGATATAAGTTCAACCGATATAGTACGCACCGATTTTATAGCTTGAGGTGGAATCAGCGGTTTGTAGATGAGTCAACAATCCGTTAGCTGTGGGTTTGCGCGAAAAAAATGGTCCAAATGAAAGATTTGAATATAAATATTGACCAGAATAAATTTATCACCTAAACGTAATCCTATTGTGAAACTAAATTTTCTAAACCTCGAACCGAGTTTCAGTTTGCTCAAAATTATTTTTTACCTTTTTGTTTAAATTTAAAAGTATGTCGTCAACTTATTCTGTAATATGCATAGGATGGAACCTTTCTTTTAATTCATTTTCATAATTCTATCCTCGAACCATTATGACCAAATAAATATTGGCTAGCGAGGGACATTTACCCCCATTGAGACTCCACGTAGTTTGACCTAAAAAAACCCAATTTAAGGCCTCCAAAAAGTGCTAAATTGGTTAAAATAGCCAGAAAAATTTTAAGTCATTCACGTCGGAGGATATATCGGTATTGTTCAGCTAATTATCTTCAAAATTTTACCGTTTGGTTCTTTTAGGAAAAACTTTCAACGTATCACTATAAATTGTTGCTAAATCACATAAAATTCAAACGCGTCTTTTATTTGAATGTGGAGAAAGTGAATTGGCGCATATGACACGACTACTTCATGCACCTCCGAGTTAACTCATCTGTTTGGATTAATAGTCGCGAGATTGTTTTTTAAAGGTCAAAGTCTGAGTTCAACTGAAAATTTGCAACTTCATTAATAGCGAAATAAGATCTGAACGATAATTTCAACTCCAGTGGTAAAGTAGCAAAACAATCTAACAATTGTCTCATGAATACCCGGTTCTATGTCCTTACTAATACCATACTCCTCTTTTTAAGGGTCTCTAATTGGGATATACTTTTAAATTCCTGCTTTATTATGTTAAAATGGCTTGAAAATCATTAATTATGAGCTGCTGAGCTCTCTAAGGTCCGTATTATGGATTATTTTAAACTCGGAAAATTTATTCACTACTAAAGACTTCGTCAAGTTTTTGATATAAAGTATTCCTCTTATCACATTAACATTTTTAGTTTTGTCAGATTGACAAATAAGAATTTATCACCTATTGCATCCAAATAACTTTAAACTCGTCGCTACTCGTCTTTTTAGTTAGTGCAATATCACTAATTTGTCAAAACTCTATCATGATAGATTGCGACGAAACTTTAGTATTCTGAGATAAATCGCAGAAATTGCTTTTCGCAATGTGCTCGCCCATGATTCAAGAAAACAACTTTCAAATTGTTAAAATAGGTTTCTATTATAGTGATATGTGCGGACGTATCATTAAAATATTACGCGCAATTTACAACCCAATTAATAAAACTGGAGATACTTTTTCACAATAAAACTTGAGAATGCATCACCCCGTTAAACCGCAGAAAAAATTATTCCAAATAGTAACTGTGCTATTAAATACATTTGTGAGTGTGACGCGTCATATATTGTGCGAAACTCAACATACTACCTCTAGATCAAAAAATCATCGAACTTTCAGAACATAAGTTATCGATCAAGCATATTCAACACATGCGCTTCTACTTCACCATCATTTTATAAGTACTAGTCGTTGACCAGACAACATACACAAAAGAGCAACTTTGACTTCTTTGAAAGTCACTTTACCATTTATGAAAAAATTTTAGCTGCGCATAAACACTAGAAAAAGATTTCGAAGGCATTAATTGCCGATGGAAAACCCCACCTTAAACACACATGAAAAGCTTACAAATTTAAAATTTGTGCACTATGCATTTCTCCAGAAAACTTGAATACAGCTGTAACATAGAGTATTTCATTGAATCGGCGAGTAATTAAGAATTGCGCACTGAGGCTCGCATTCATTAAAGCTGCTAAAAAACTGCAATATATTCGCTAGTTAGTTAAAACCTTGCTTCTCGCAGACAAAAATTTCCCCTTAATCTCAATTCATTTACTCTCACGTTATGATTATGGACAAGCCGAAACGTCAAAGAATACAACTTTTTAATTGAAACATAATAAATTTTCGTATGTTCGGAAACTTTTTTTCATAAATATTCTCATAATTTTCGATATCGAAAAGGTTTAAGTGAAACTCAAGATTTTCTTAAAGACGCAATACTTCGAAAATTTGTATTACCAAAATTCTGCCTGGATTTATGAACACTCCTTGATGCTAATAAATATTAGAAGAATATAGTAAACTCAGCAAAAGTTTTTCATCAAGAGCCCATATCCGTATCTGTCATTCGATTAAACAAGTGGATCTCTTTAAATTGTTTGGGACCTCTTAAAACGGTCATAATATGGGTATGGTTGCCGATATTCGGATTTTGAAATATCTTACAATGAGGCGTAAAGGATACGATTGGATCCCTAGATCGAGTGTCAATATCTCCATTCTACGACGATTTTGTGAAGTCCGCCCGCTGTTAGGAAACGTTAGTGTGTTTTTTAAAGTAGAGGCGCGAGTATTTTCACAACTAGTGACAAAGATTTAAAACAACCACTCTTGGCTAATTTTTCCAATTTATTGGCCTCAGTATTTCAACATCCGAAAACTTTTTTCAGAATTCACATTTCTAAATGAATTCACATTTGTTAATCATGTCATAAGTTTTTTCAATTATTGTCTCCTAAATGCATTTATATAAATTTTAATATATCGAGCACGAATTAGAGATACCACCCCTTAAGGGATTTGTGGTGCTTCCAGTATGTGCTTGGGGAAAATTAAGCGTTTTTAAAACTAAAATTATCTTTGTCGAGAATTTGAGGTGAACGTTCTATTTTTCCAAATTGCTATATTGTAGTCCCGTATGCCTTGAGAAGGTCAAAATTGATTCATTTCTGAGAAAAATATTCATCACATCAACCTTTAAGATGATAAAACCTAATTGCTGGTCATTTCTTTCATTGAAGTATACCGTCATATCTACGATATCCAAAAATCACTAATGCCGATGATATGATCAGAAAAAATTTCTCTCAATTGCATACAGCATATTTTCATAAAATTCATCTTAATGTCGCTCGAAATTATTTTCGAAAATTCCTGTCTAAGTTAAATATAGCAAAATGTAGATTAATTACAAAAAAAATAAGTATACCTCACGAACGGCACATGCCGAATTTCATTTTGCTCTTTTCATAAAGTTCTTCTCTATATCTTATGAAACTTTTGAACAAGCAAATTTTAATTTTTTTTTATTTATTTCTCGCAATCACTATTTCACTGATTTATGCGCGCCATTCATTTATATTGATTATAGCTAAAATTGAAATATTAAAAAGGCGCAAAAATCTGAACAACTATCAAATTGAAATACTTTCATAGAATTACTTTTCTCTTGGCGAGTTGTTTTTTTTATCTGAAACTGATATCCAATACTAGAAATTATTTTCCGTTTTTATGCAGTCCGAAAACGATATTTTTTGGCAAATTCTGTCTAGAATTGGTCCCAATAAGTTTCCAATTATTTTGTCTGAATCTCGGTGAAATTGATCACATAAGGGTATTTGTTTTTGAGTCACTGTCATTATTCGGCATTTCACGTGACAAGCGATATTCCAATGTTCTAAAAAAAAATATCCAGAAATAATTTGGTGTTTTTTAAATTGCAAACGGATTTCTGAGTGCTGGAAGGATCAGTGCAATTGAAAAAAATACCGAATTTGCGAACCGTCAGGCGAACATAACTACGCACCACAATCCCATATTGTCAAACTTTGACCAAACAAAAAAGATAATCTTAGAACTTGGAAAAAAAATTAGGTTTAAAAGAATGCATTATTATTATTATTACTGCACTTATTCCAAGGTAGGAACGGTAAAAGCAACCACGTCAAATTTGACGATCTATATATTTTCCGATAAATAGTGCCTTGGATTTAAGGGGGTGGCATGATGCCACTGGCATCGATCCGGCAGATTGATACATTTTTTCAGAGCGATAGATGAGAGAAAAAAATGTGAAAATTAATTTCTTTATTTCTTATCTTCAATAAAAGTGTTCATTCCTGCGAAGTTTTTTATTTTCACTTTCTTAACGTAACTAATTAGCTGGTAAAATATAAAAAACCACTTTTAATTTTACATCCATTTAAATCTAAACTCGACTATAGAATTTTCTTTGAAGACAATATTTATAAACTTCAGACATTGTCGGGTGTACTGCGCCAAAAAGTCTTGTTTTAATTCTGCACATTAAAAAATTTCCTCAATGTCAAAGTTTTTTTCCATGAAAAATGGTCAAAAATGGCCAAAAGTAGAGAAAAACAACTTTTTTTGAGATAAAAATTGACCTTCAATTGCGTTTTGATATTAAAAAATGTCCTGACTATCGCAAAAAATGACGCCTACGCCAGCCAACATCATATTGGAATTTTTCTTCAAGAATAAAATTTTGAAAAAATTGAGTGCCAAATGGCACTTACCGGTTGTACAGCCAAGTATTGTAAAGTTCATCAATAGTTTAGAAATGATAATCGCGCGATCATCCCATTAGTTGACATACGAAGATTTAATAGATACCAGAAAATTTCATTCTGAAAGTTATTCTGAAAGTTATTCTGAAAGTTATTCTGAAAGTTATTCTGAAAGTTGTTCTGCCTGATTTTTTTATAATATTTCTAAAAAAGTAGAAAAAAATGGCAAATAAAAAATTTATGAGTTTTCAAACAGCGGTCAGGGAATATTTAGTCATGCATGAAAAAAGTTAATTTTGGTTCAGCTAACGATAATAAGCACGAAATATTAACCGACTAATTATTTTTGTGAGTTAAATTGACTCCAGTCTTCCGAGTCGATGGCACCCCCTTAAGTAACTTAGTCAGGTCCGTCTCATTTTTGGCAAAATATTCTTGGAATGAATTATTTTTCTGTAATAAAATTCATTTAAAAAAAAATTGAAATTTATAAGCGAGGGCTCTGATTGGAAAAGCTCAAATTTTAAAAAAGGGTAAAAAATATTTTTTATCATAATTCATGCAATTTATGGATGACTCTCACTAGGTTGTCACAGTAACTGTTACTTACTTACTTTCATTAAAATGGTTATTTTTCCTTTAAAAGCAGATTAGTACACTTCTGATATTATTTCTGGGTCGATATACTAATCAAGTGCCTTTGTGGACAATATCTATTTGCTTGAATTAACGGCTTGAATTACGCCCCCTCCCGTAATATTTGAAAAAAAATTTGCTAAAAAATAAACTATTTTTTGGAATCGCCGCAAAATTTTTTATGATGTATTTGAACGAGACAATTCTACAGTGCTTTTTTGCCGTTTTTTAGATGATTTTAAGGGGGTGCCATAAGTCCTGCAGATTGTTACATTTTTTCAGAGCGATATATGAGAGAAAAAAATGTGAAAATTGATTTTTTTTTCTTCAATTAAAGTGTTCATTCTTGCAAACGTTTATATTTTTAATTTCTTAACATAACTTATTATCTGAGAAAATATAAAAAAACACTTTTCACTGTACATCCATTTCCAACTAAACCCGACTACAGAATTTTTTTTTTGAAGACGATATTAATAAACTTCCGAGATCGTCGGGTGTTATGCGCTAAAAACGTCTTGTTTTAATTCTGCACATTAAAAAATTTCCTCGATATCACAGTTTTTTTCATGAAAAATGGTCAAAAATGCCAAAAAGTAGAGAAAACAACTTTTTTTGAGATAAAAATCACAAAAATGACGCCTTTAACACCCGCAATTTTATTAGGAATTTTTCACCACCATAAAATTTTCAAAAATTTAGTGCCGAATGGCACTTATCGACTGTACAGCCGAGTGTTAAAATTTTCATCCATAGTTTAGAAATGATAATCGCGCGACCAACTCATTAGTGGACATACGGAGATTTAATAG
>SCLH01000160.1:280384-294150 GCA_004367855.1 Oikopleura vanhoeffeni
TCATGAGTGGCTAGAAGGGGTCTTAGGAGTGTTAGGATTGGCTCCCTCAACCCACATCTCTTAGATTAATCAAAAGGTGATAAAGTGATATGGATTACCGACCCTCAGAGTACATTTGATTCTGCTCATTGGTCACTTATGAAAACATTTAAAATCATACTGCTGCAGCATGCTGGTCATCAAATACTGGTAGACATAGACTATAGGCTATAGTAAGTAGGCAAGAAGTTATTTTACGAAAAAAACGTAAGTTCAATTTCAAATATTTTGATTCGCGGGAGCAATATCATGGATTCTCCCAAACCATCCTAAAATTTCCCCGCAAAAAAATCTGACATACGGTACAAATGTGAGATAACCCGGTTTTTAGAAAAGTGTTTTGTGCATGCATGACACCTAAGGTTACACCTTAAATAAAAATTAGTTGGTATCTAGAACAGATATTAACATTCTCGAATTTGAAATTTGCGATCCAAAAATATAACCTTTATGCAAAAGAAATTGAAATCCAAATGCCTTGGGCTTCCTGTAAACATCGTCGAAAGGAAAGCCAATATTGGCTCTGGTGCCTTGATAGAACTTATTTTTATATGCTCACAATGGTCAACCTCTCCCTTTTTAACGACGTTTAGTAGTCGTCGACCACTCTCTGAAAATTGGGTGAATAACCCGGGGTTATTTTAGAAAAAACTGAAGAAATAATGCAATGGATTTTTTTTTAAGCCGAATTCATATTTCCAGATTCAAGATTATCCTTTTTGTTCAGTCTAGGTGACAAATTGTCACTGACAATTCGTATTCGCAAAAGTCTATTGCCGACCGAATACTGCATTTAATGATCTGGAAATATTGAGTGCATTTTTTGAGGGCGCTGAAGACGTCGCATACAAAATTATAAATACTTTTCAGTCCAGCTATTTGAACACAGGGTCTGTTCATCTTTTTTGTCTAGGATCAAAATTATGCTTCTAATTTTTCGTATTTTTATATTTTTAACGAGTATGACTTGCTCTGCATTCGAAAAGAATCCATTTGACTACAGGTAGATATTTTTTTTAATTATGTTACATGATTATCGAGGTTGTAGGGTATTCAATTTATTTTTGATCCATAATAAATAACAGCATTGTTGATATTTTGAGCTACTCGAAGTTTAACTAATTTATAAATTAATTTTTAATCAAAACATTTTATTTTACTAAACGACCACGGAGAAATAAAAAACCTGTAAAATTTATTTTAGCACTCAAATTTTATTTTTAAAAATTGGGCCGATAACGATCTATTTAAAAAACTTTTTATAATTTCTTGTAACTATTTTTTGCTCAAAAACTTTAAATTAAAATTTTCGAATTTTAAAAAAAGTTTCAAATTTCATGCAGAGAGGTTTTTTTTAATTTCACTGGGTCCGAATATGTCAAAATTATTTTTTTTGAAATATCCTTTAAAAATTATGCCCACTTTTTGAAAACTCCAGTGAATGAACTAAAACACGGTTAGGAAGAAATGTATTATTTTTCCTTTTCATAATTTTTTTTTACAATAAAAAAATTTTGCAAATTTTAAAGCAGTTCATTTATTTCCATTTATAACTTATTCAGTTACTTAAGTTATTATGGCTCGTTCGAACTCTCAGTTCAACAAAAATACCTGGCGCTTTTAGTACAACTTTTTGTACTAAAGACTCGAACGCACTTGAAGTACAAAAGTTGTACTTAGAGCAGGGAAGGGCATCCGAGCAGATTTTCAAGATCGGATCGGAAATTTCGGGCCTCAAAATTTTTCAATATCGGATCGGACCCGAGTTTGAAAAAAAATGTGATCGGATCGGAAGCCCGATTTGAAAAGTCAATATCGGATAGGACGCCCATCCCTGACTTAGAGAACCCTACCGATTATCTTATACGAAATGCTTCTTTTGAATTTTATATTCATTTGGTAAAAAAATAAAGAAGAAATTATAACCCTGAAAGTCGTTTTAATAAAATTATATCTAAAATCCGGGAAGAGGGCTTATTTTTAGTAAATCAAGCTAAAGTTTCAGTACCATTTACAAAAAATGGGCCTTTTCCCGGATTTAATGATTCATATTTTTATATTTTGAAGTAAATCTTACTCTGTTTAGTGATTCTATTCAAGAAATGTTTAATGATTATGATAATTTTCAACCCGTGACCGAATCATATGAACCTCATACAGAAGCTACTCTTAAGGAAAAGATCATGAATAAGGTTCAGCAAAAAAAGTTTGTGAAAGAATTAAACGATGTCGAGGTAATTACCAAAAATGAGCAAAATAATATTATCAGAAATAAATTTGGCAAGATTTCGACGATTTGAAAATGACAGTTTGTAACACATTTAAAAGTTGACAAAAGAAAGAAAAGGAAAACACTATCGGGGGCCTCCTGGGGGTGTGGCTCGTTTTTGGTGGTCAAAAAAGTAAAAATCGTAATTTTTCTTCAAAAATGGACAAGCAGCGATGTGGCAGACTGGCGTCAATTTAATTATCGTTAGCTGAACCAGAATAAATGTGTATCAGCTCATTGAAATATTTTTTTATCTATTTTAGGAAAGATTTGAGTTCGAACTTTTATTTTTAAATTCGTAAAATTTTTAAAAAATCAAAACATTATTAAAATTTCACGCATTTTTCACCCAATTTTTTTTTTCTGAAATTTGTGAATAAAACAAAAAACAGCCACTTTAACTTTTTTCATGCATGTTTATATATTTTCTGACTGCTGTTTAAAAATCATAACATGTTCATTTGTCATTTTTTTGTCGACTTTTTTTAAAATATTATGAAAATTTCGCACAATCAATCCAAAATTTTTTATTATGTTTTTTTGAATTATTCTTGAAAATCAGACCGAATCAGTTGTGTTTTTTCTGGTATCTATCTTTATTTCCTATTTCAATCGATGGAAGTGTCCAATCTGAATATCGTTACTGAACACTGATCAATTAACAACATGACTTGTTGGACACCGGTTTGTGCCATTTTGGCACGCATTATTAGAAATTTTATTATTTTCAAAAAATCTCAATTAAATTTGGGTGTTATTGGCTACTTTTCTTTCTTTCAAATCAGCGAGATTTTTATATTTTAAACGCAATTGAAGGTAAATTTTTTTCCTTAAAGCTGTTTTCTCTTTTTTTCATGGAAAATTTCATTTTTAAGGGGGTGGGGTTTATGTCGCTTTATTGGTTACTTTTCAATCCGCCTCAGATCAAATCTAGGGGCAGTTGTAAAACATCTGAGGATTACTCGTTGTAGATCATAGGCCTTTCGTCTAACGATTACACATCTCAAAGTTAACCTTGTACATCACACCACCGGTGTGAGTCTATCTTAGAGCACTAAACGGTTTTTTAAAATCTATTTCTTTAGACCCCACATACAAAGCGTCTCAAATATACACAAAGTAGCGAATAATGAGAACAAAAAAGTGAGAGAAAGGAATTTTTCGATTGTGACTTTTTTTCTTCTAGAATCACTAAACGCCGATTTGCCGTTTTCGACTTCAAACCTATCTCTCTAGGACGAAGTTAGAAGAAGCCATTTTTCGACTAAGGTAGAAAATATACTGCGTGAAAAGGATGAAGGAATTTTTGAATAAAATTCTAGATCTAGAAATATGACTAAAGTGAACCGGAAATGAAAAGTCCGAAAAAAAGTTCGTCTGATCGGAACAAAAGTACCAACCAAATTGAAGCTGAGATCACTGATCAAAAAGTTGCTTACAGCCAATCAATTTTAAACCAATCAGCGTCAAATTCGATATAGGTTTAACATTTGGCTTAAAAATAATTGAAAATTCTGAATCGATAAGACATTTACGATATTTTAATGTCATCATCGTTTGGTGGGTCATATTCACCAATAAAAAATGTTCCTGAATCATGGTGGTAACCGGTTTTATGCGGGTAAAGCAAAAAATATTCGAATTGAAATCTAGATTTTGTTCTAGAGTTTTGAAAAAAAATTGCCACCATGAGACTTCCTTGGGGCACTTAGTCATAACCGATATTAATGTTCATAATTAATTCATAAAGGCCAAAAAAACCGACACCACCCCTAAGGAAATTTTTTCTATGAAATAGATTCTCCCACAACTAGCGCATAACACCCGAAAATGCCTGAAGTTAATAAATTGCCTTCAAAAAAAATCTCGCATCGGTCAAGTTGGAAATGGAGTGTATAATGAAAAGTGTTTTGATATTTTTACCGATACTTAAGTATGTTGAGAATTGAAAATATAAACGTTTGCAAGAATGAACACTTTTATTGAAGATAAAAATAAAATTTTCCACATTTTTTTCTTTCATAAATCACTCCGAAAAAATGTATTGTAAAATGAATCAAAATTTAAATGTTCCCCTGATTTTGCAGTAAAACTTTCAAAAAACTCACATGAATGTGCAGTTGACGAGTTCGTGGAGACCACAGCGAAGCGTTTTCTACTTTTGATGTCTAGTTTTACCAGAAACTGTGTTTTGATTTTTCTATAAATCAAGAAATTTCATGATTTTTATTTTCCATATTTGTATCAAAATAAAATTGAAGATTTTTGTTGGGCATCAATTAGCAACGACAACCCCCTGAAGAAACATATCACCTATTTAATTAAATGCAAAAATATAATTGCAAAAAGTTATTTTAAGTTAAAATTTTTAACCAGTGTACGGTTTGTCTGAATTAAAAATTCCAAGTTAATTTAATTCTATATTATTAAATAAATGCATTGGTTTTGACTCAAAACTTTTGAGGCATTTCCATGAATTAAAAATTTTGAGTTTAAATTAGTATACACTCACAAATTAAATATTTAACCGCAAAACTGTCATTATAATGCCAACTAACGTCAGATTTCGATATCAAGCTTTAAGAAGTTAGTGTCCGCAAAAATGGCTGATATAATACTTAACTGGCCTCAAAATAATGATTGTTGGTAGTCTCGCGGTCATCCAACAATAGGTTCTCGCACTAGAGGTTGGCAAAGTTCCAAATTTTGGTGATTTTCATTTATACAAGAATCTCACAGCTGATACCTGATTTAATTTAATTTTTTCAAATCAAACTCCAATCCTCGTGAGCACAGAGCCAATATCCTTTTTTCCAACCAAAGTGAATCTTGAAAATGGGGGTAATCTACAGCGCGTGTTGGAATCCCACTAATGTGGTTTTAGTGATACAATCCAAAGTCGCGTTCCCTCACTTGGGCCACGAAGCAACAGCAAAGCACTCTTGCCCTTCCCTTGCCTATTATCATACCAAAGGTACCAACAAAAATCACTACGAGAGCAAGTGAGATTCGAACACGCGCTTTAGAGATCAGCGTCATTTTCACGATTCAATTTGATTATAAATGGGATATATTGGCTCAAACATACCTAATACCATTCAAAAAAGGCAAAAAACATCGGAGAATCGTTTCTTACGAACACATTATAAATAATTTTGCTGCGATTCCGAATAAAATCGTAATTGTTTTTTAGGATATTTGGTTCAAATATTACGGAGGTATTGATTTATTAGGATTATTCGCGCTTGACGTCGGCCAGATACTTGTGCATCGTTTTCAAAAAAAAATATAACTTGTGAAGACAACTGTGACCTTGTATCACGTGGTATGCTAAACCTTGCTTTTCTCACTATGTTTTCTAAAATTCGAAATTAAAATTTTCAAATATAAAATTTCGGATGCAAAAATATAACCTTTCAACTTCTTTTTTCAAAAAAAGAAATTCCAACTGCCTTGAGCTTGCTGTAAACAAGTGGAGCCATATTTCCAATTTGATATTGGCTCTGGTGCCTTGGCGGAACTTTTTTATATGCTCACAGGAGTTAAACGATTATCTTTATTTGTTGGACATTTTTTTCATAGTGTGAAATACAGTAGATATCTTCTATAAAATTTTCAATACCTCTGATACATTCGTCTGATGTATACGTCTGATGTATTATATGCAGTAGATTAATTTCCACACGAGGCCTAAGAGAGCAAAATTATATTTCACTCTTTAGTGCCTTGTACGAACATTGATCACATTAATAGTGATGTCATCAGTAAGTTCGCTACGGCGAATTGTTTGGTGCTGGTTTCAAATCGATTCATCTAATTTGAGATGTATCAGAATTTATACAGAAGATATCTACTGTATTTTCAATCGGTTTAAACTGTTAGATCGTTGTATAAATCAAAATCACCAAAATTGACGACCTCCAGCGGGTGAACCATAGGATAACCGCGAGACTACCAACAATACATTTTAGTATTATATCAAATTCTCGGCCAACTTTTTTGCGGACACAACCACTAATAATTATGAGGTCAAAATCTCAAAATATGTTTTAGGGTGCCTTATTGCATATGATTATGCACACATTAGTAGGTGCTGAACTCACAGATGAAAGCGAACTGAGAGAAATGTATGGAAAAAGCAAACTAAGTGATTTACGATACTTTGGCCCATGAATCTTGATATAAAATATCAATGTGCATGCATGAAAATAATAAAAACCTTATCTGTATGTCTTTTTAACTATGTTTTGAAAGTAAATCGAAGTAAATTTAAACAAAAATGGACTGAATCAGTCCGACTGATAGCCAGGTTCATAAAAATTGGACACAAAAATAATCGATCTCATTTTCAATAATAATATGAACCAATCATCTCGAATAAAAATGTTAATCAATTATTATACAGGAGAAGGCCCCATATCGCCGGCCCAATATCGCCGGATTTACTTCAATTTAAAAACTTTTCTAATTATGACATCATTGCAACGCCTACGCGTATTTGATTTTTGAACGAAAAACTTTATTCGTGTCGCCATATCGCAGAAAGTGCCGATATCGCCGAAAATGCCCAATATCGTCGGATTTTTTGCCATCATTTTTGGTTGATCCGTAAAGACTTGAAACGACTTAGACTTATAATTTTAATGATTGATAATGCTTCAGCAAATTTAAATTTTGACTACTTAGTGCAATCATAAAGACTTTTCCGATTCTGGAAATTTGAAGTTTTCGGATAGTCAATTCAGGTAAAATTTACACGAACTTAAATGAACGAATTCCGTTTAAGGGTATCCCGGTCCCTAATTTGACATATTCTCGATAAAATATTAGTCAAACACGGCTTCAAGGAAAATATTAAAATTTTTAATCCCAGAATTTAACCAGTTTTGTAGAACTAGCCTTCATCTTGCGTAAAACATGTGTCAAAACTTTTTGCATGCATCACACTCCCAGACACATATGCAAGACAGTGAGACCTAAGCCAAAACGGAAAAATCTATCTCCTCTGAGGTTTATTTTGAAAATAAACCAAATTATAAAATACCTGTTATATTAGTATTTAAACTTCTGAGCAGCGCTTTTGTCGATAAGTGCTATATTTTTCTAGAATATGCGATAACCACCGTTTTTGGACTTGTTCATCGGAAAATCTATCTCCTCCTAGGTTAAATTTCAAAATTCACTCAATTTTTGCAAACGGTAGCTCGAAACAAATAGAAACTTCTGAGAGCCGGTTTTTCAATTTTGACCCAAACTCAAATATGAATTTTTCAAGGTCACGTGGAAAAATTCCGAAAAAAAATGTGCTTCGATTTTTCGATAAGTAGGCTCAAAAAAAACTGGGAAACACTGAAGAGAAAGTTGGCTTACTTCAATCGATATTTTGAAGTTTAGTGGTCAAATTGACACAAACGTTATTTTTTAAAAAATTTTGAGAAAAATACTTACAGTAGAAAAAATGGAAAAAACGCAAAATTTTCAAAAAAATTTTGTTTGTCATTTGGGTTGTTTTATGCGTTCAAAACATAAACAATTGATTAGGTGCATTTTTATATGACATAATAACTGCAGAAAATGTAGGAGCCGGGATACCTTTAAGGATTCGAGATATTTTGAAAAAAATGAACAGGAATTGTTTTCTGGGAGCAAAAGTTATCGAAATAATTCTGAGAATGTCAGACTGAAATTTAAAGTTACTTGAGGATTATATTTTATGACTTCATAAATTTATGAAAAAAGATAATTTATCATTTTATCGAAATTTTATTTTAATATATTCAAATTTTACTGGGACCCGGTCGTTTGTGGTCGATTGTAAAACGTTATCCAACCACAGAGCAGTATTTCAATAATCCAATTGTGCTATTTTTTTATTTAAATCAGGTTTATCCCTTTATTGCCTTCTCCGCAAGATTTGGTCCCTCAAAAACACGGGGGGGGTGAGAAAACAACGCGGTTTTCAAAAACGACTTAGCCGATTAGCTTCTTAGATAGCTCAAACTGTGCAGAAATATCTAGTAAATAATACAAAATAAAAATTGGTCCGAATCAGACCATTGTTTCTATTTTTTCTCAGACCTTTGTTTCTATTTTTTAACAGAAACTAATAATTAAACAATTTCAGTAATCTTAGAAAATAAATAAAAACATTGGTCCTATCATAAACAATCTTTAATGTTTATATTAATTAGATAATTGTGCTCAGTTTGAGCTATTTAAGAACTAAATCAGATAACTCGTTTCAAATGACGCGTCGTTTTCTTACCCCCGTGTTTTTGAGGGACCAAATCATGCGGAGAGGGCAATAAAGGGATATGAATTTAATTGTTTTCTATTCAGTGAATAGTATTCACCTCTAAAAAACCGTGTGACGTTGAGACAATCACTAATGTACTTAAAAAATTGTTAAAAACCAGCTGTAAATTATCCAAATATTCTCATCTAAAGCTTCCCCAATTCACAATATTTTCAATTTGAGTATTATTCAAATCCGTTTTTTTTTCAAAAACGAAATATCGTAAAGAGGTTTTTTCCGAATGATTTTCCTCCTAAACCGAGGTTGGTTTCGATCACCGAAAAAACATATTTTGCTTTTATTGGACAATTACAAGTGGAGCAGTAGAATTTTCGCTTATTTTAAGCATAGTCGATTAGCCCAAAAACAAACTAAAAGTTTTCGTGACGAATTTGGTAGCAAACTTGCTGGAAGAAAAATCCTTCAAAATTATTATAGAGAAACATTAAATTACAACATTATTCATCTTTCGACTTTGGAACTTCTATATGAAAATTTTCAAATTTTCATATTATGTAATAGCAAAATATAAGAGCTCAGATCAATAATATGTAAGTTTATACCAAAAAATTTAACATTTCGACCAGACTTTTCTTTCTTAATTTTAGTTCCAATATTACGCTGTTTATAGTTTTTGACAAAAAATTCTGACCATTACATTTTTAAAACTGCCAAATTTTAAATTCTCAGGTGAAATCAGAGTTCAACCTTGATGAGCAAATCTACTCGACGCTAGAGAATTTTTGAATCAGAAAATTTGCATTAGATTTTTTTTAATGATTGAAATAATTATAGCTTCATTTTAACCATAATACAGTGGGTGACGGCCATAGGCAAGACTTTTGACTACTGTATTAAAGCTACAAAGATCAAGACTAGTACCTTAATATTTCACATATCGATAAAAATTGTGTTGAAAGTGATGAAAATCTCAACAAGTATTAGACTAAGGTAGGAACGGCAAATAAAAATTTGCTTAAAGATTTTTGAATTATTTTGTAGAGCTTGAAAAAATATAATGTTCAGTACAAAAAAATAAAATTTGTAAGCTTCTGCTTAAAAATGAAAACCCGTTTTTGAAATTGCTTATGTTCAAGCGCGAGCTTTTTGATTTTTTCGAAAAAATATTTTCAGACAAATTTTAAGCTGAAACATAGCCAATTTTTAAAACGGTTTTCCATTTTCAGCAGAGCTGACAACTTTTTAAAAAAACATTTTTTTGTTCTAAAATGTAATATTTTCCAAGGCTACAATTTTGAAAATAAATAAATAATGTTTAGAAAAAAACGGTTTGCCTTCCTACCTTATATATTGTCTAAAAATAAAAAAGCTAGAATGAAAGACATTTTGAACGTTCTTCCAGTCCGTCAAATTCAAAATTAAATTTTACCTGTTTTTTCCCCTCCTACTGAAGCTTTTTAAAAGTATAAATTTTAATATATTTCGTACACCACATACTCAACGTCCTGACACCTATGATTTGACAATTTTGTCAGGACGTTGAGAAGTGTCAGGACGTTTGGGAAACCGTCAGGACGTTTGAGAAACTGTCAGGACGTTTGTCACTTCACTTTTTTTTGGTCATTTTCTTTGAAAATTATTTTTTTAGGTTTTTATTCAACTTAAGGGGATTGTGTGCTTCCCACTAATTGACTGGGGAAAATAAGGCGTTTTTAAAACTCAATATCTTTTTGTGAGAATTTGGTGAACGTTTATTTTCCCAATTGTAATATTGTAGTCCGTCACCTTGAGAAGTCCAAAAACTGATTCATTCTAGAAATATTATTCACATCAACCTTTAAATGCATAACCTAAATGCTGGTATTTCTTTTCATTAAGTTATACCCTCATATCCAACGTATCCAAAAATCACATAATCCGATATTATTGATCCAGGAAAAAAATTCTCTACAATATTAACCAAAGTCATTTTTATAAAATTCAATCTTCAAATTCGCCGAAAATTATTTTTGGAAAAAATTCCTTGCTACTATAGTTAAATATAGCAAAAGTGAAGATTATTTTGCAAACAAAAAGTATACCTCACGATTTCTTTTTCTTTTTCATAAATTCTTCTTATTATCTTATTAAAACTTTGAACCAAGCAAATTTAATATTTTTTTTTAATATTTCTCGCAATCACTATTTCATGCTGATTTAATGCGCGCCATTATTACATTGATTAGGCTAAAAATTGAAAAATATTGAAAAGGTGCAACAATCTGAACAACTAATTATATTGAATACTTTCATTTAGATCAATTTTTCTTGCGAGTTGACATTTTTTTTCATATTTTGACATGATACATAATCTCTAAATTATTTTCCGTTTTTTATGCAAGTCGAACGATATTTTTTTGGAAATTTTCTAGAATAATTGTCCAAAGTTTCCAATTTTATTTTTGGTCTGAATCTCCGTGAAAAATTGATCACTAATGGGTTATTTTGTTTCTGATCATCTGTCATTATTCGGGCTTTCAGTGAGCAAGCGATTTCAATGTTCTAAGAAAAATATCCAGAAATAAATTTCGTGTTTTTTTTATTGCAAACGATTTCTGAGGTTGCTGGATGATCAGGTGCAATTGAAAAAAATACCGAATTTGCGACGTGGTCGAAAATACCTTACTGCAACCCGACAATCCCTTTAAGGGGTCGTATAGGCTGAAAAAGGTGAAGAAAAGCTTCCAAGAAAAATATCCGAATCGCGCAACCAATCGAATTTAAAGGTCGTGTTTTTTTCATGACAATATGTTTTTTTGAAGCTCTAATCGACTCTCAACCCCGTTTTAAAACTCAAAGGCTAACTATTTTCTAACCAAATATATTGGAATTGACATCTTTCTGGTCGAATCGATTTTTCCGGGCGAATATACGGTCACACTTTTTTTTCATCAAGGTAAATTATTTGTTCGAATTTTTTTTCTTGGCTTTTTGAAATAGTTTTCATCCGCTAACATAACCAGAAAAATGTAAATGCTCTTTATCGCCACTAGAGGGATGGATTTTTTTTTTTGTTTATTCAAATTTTACATTTTTCGAGGTCACTAACAAACGCTGAAATTTGAAGGACTTATCTTATGTATCTAGATTCATAATTGTACGAATTATGCTCTATCAATAAACCTCTGGATAAAATAAAAAATAATCTGATGAATTAGTTCTTCATGTTTTATTAATAATTTTATTATGAGTTTAAATATATAATTAATATTATAATATAAAAATTTTTCACCGAGGCTGTGCTCCAATATGGTAGCCGAACCTGTCGACCGTTTTTAAATGTATCATTAACTCATGAAACAAATATTTCTTCGATTCAAAATTTTCGTGTTTTTCGACTTTTTCAAAAATTTAAAATTTTTAGATTTTGATCTTAAAAATCGTCATGAATTAAATACTAATAAATTTCAACGGGCAGGACCGTATGTTTAAGCTCCTAATTAATAAAAAATAGAAAAATAAATTTTTACTGTAATTGAGACACGTAACTATCAACCGCGCGGTTTTGAGTGTTTTTTCAAAAGACGAATTTTATAAAGTAAAAATAATCAATGAAAAATTCAGATTATACAAAGTAAGCTGAAAGTGCAAACTGTTTCGAAAAAGTTTTATCGAAAATTTTGAAGTGGCAAGTTTCCCACACAGACAAAAAAAAATAAAAGTCAAAATCTGTCACAAACTGCACCGAGGGCCCTGTAACAAGACAATCGGTCATTCATATTGTTCAAGAACATGGACAAAATTGAAAAATGATGATAAATAATCAATTAAAAATCATAGTTGTTTTCCAAAATAATTTTTATCAAATACGAAAAGTGCTGGACGTTTGGTAAAATTATATCAATTGCCATTTTGGTCAGGACGTTGAGAAACTGTCAGGACCGTTTGTTGTCAGGACGTTTGAGTATGTGGTGTAGGTGTCTCATAGCTAAATAAATTAGAAATATTTTAACGAAAAAAGACACATGGATAAGCATATATATGGACACGGCCTCATCCCGTGAACTTTTTCACATTAAATAAAATGAATAATATGTTTTAAAATAATTAAAGAGAAGTCATAAAAATAAATTTAGCAAGATGAAAAAGCAGTCAAACTGTCCACTGCTATTTTCAAAGCCGAGAATTCGTTCAACTTCATTTTCCGCAATATCTGCTAATCAAGCTACAATCCGATCAACTCGAGACGACGAGATTCATACGGTCGAATCCGGTTATCCAGTGAATTTTCGAGGTATACAGTATAATAAGTATACCGTATACTTAAAAATTCCAAGTGAAAATTGAATAAAAATGACACCTGGTCCTTTTTATTGGAAAAAATTTTCCGAACCAATTTGAAAAAATGCGAGAAATATTCTTGCTTGCCCATAATTTTACTTAATTTCGAACAAATACACAAAAATGCGAAACTGGTTCATCTCAAGATGCACTTTTCGCTTTGTAGTAGAAATCTAGCCAATTATTTATATTGCAAATTATTATTTAAATTGTCTGGGTGAAATTGAGGGCCTAAATGAAGCAAATTTTAGTGATTAAAAATCTGTATTGATTTTGTTTAAAATTTTAGATTCGTTATGATTATTTGACGCAAATCAATTGAATTACAAATATTTTTATGTGGGGTCACGTCAATTTGGTACTAAAACATTAAAATGTGTGAAAATTTTTTTTGCCTTTTCTAAAACATAATTGTTACACGGCGAACTTTTCTTATTTTAGAACGTACTCGTCAATATTTTCTTTTTATAATTTTTTTTTCCTGACCGGATTATTTGCATGGTCATATTTATTCCCTGATAATATTTTATCCTATGAATAACATCCAATGGGTGTCACCCATAGGAAAATAATTTCATGATCATTTTTGGCTGATTTCGACATTTTTTTGGTTCTCTTGATGAAAATTTTGTTCTCAAAATGCGAAACTGATCGTGATATTTTGACATTTACGAGGGAATTGTAAAAAAATTAATTTTTTTGATCCAGCTTAGGCTTGAGTTTAAAAAGACTAAATAGACGAATTGCCAACGACATTAACAATTATAGGAAAAACACTTCTACACTTCTTAACCCTTGGAATCACAGAGCCGATATATCGGCTCAAGCCTACCTAAAACCTTCTAAAATGGCCTAAATAAATGTCACAGAATTGTTTCTTCC
>SCLH01000160.1:295810-311050 GCA_004367855.1 Oikopleura vanhoeffeni
AACTACCTTGAGCTTTCTGTAAACTACGTCCAAAGTAGAGCCGATATATCGGCTCTGGTGCCTTGGCGGAAATTTTTTTCTGTGATTCCAGGGGTGAAAGTTTCACCGTGAAACTTTAAAAAAAATCCAAATTTTCGTCTTATTTGCCAAAATCACTGTTCGAACTAAAAAGCTTCATTTTAAGCTTTCCCAGGCATTGTTCCTGCCACTAACGGATTCGCCAACTCTAGGACCGATTAACATCTTATGTGATGGCAAAAAATTAACACGTGAAATTAAAATAAAATTAATTTATTTTCGATTTTCGAGCAAAATTTAAATCGAAAAAATAAATTCAAAAAATTTTATAATATAAAAATTGTCGAGAAAATTAACTAAACAATTATTTATAATCGTTTATTTTGCATGAAAATGGTCAATTTGGAATGAATTTATTCTGAAATTTATTTTTTTATTCGAAAAATACTGTAAAAACGCGAAATAAGATGGCGAATAAATTTATCATAGTCAGTTGTCCTTCGCATATCTGCATTTTCAAAAGAAAAGCCTTCTGTACTTTCAAAAAATCACGAAGAATAATAAAGTGTTTTTTGTTTTGTTACATAACTGTTTTCACTTTTAACCCCATTATAATCAGATTCCGAGAAAATTGTTATCGGTGATTTGTTACCGTAATACTTTCATATTTTCAACTTTTTTATTTTCAAATTTTTTGCAAAACACACAAATCACAACAAGTCTGATCTCCAGTCTGTCTAGCCGTCTGTAATTTGAGCATTTTGAGCTTGATGCCTCGCTCAAAACCTCTCTAGATGCATTCGAACAAAAACTTTGAAATTTCAATTCCAAAAATTCATTTTTATCAACTTTTTCAATTTTTTTTTCTCAAAAAATGACGCGATATTCGGAGAGATCAAAGTTTCATCCGACATCGACCCCGCTGAGTGCCGACCTTAAAAAGAAAATTATTTCAGAATCACGAGTGAGAAAGCAAGGATTTAACCCCCAGCTGCAGAATGGAAAAAATCCAGAGTTTAACCATCAGCCACTGGCAAAGGCAAATTACTTTTCGTCAAATCACGATGATTCAGGGTTTATGGAACGAGAGGAAGATACTCCACCAATTTCGTACTTGGTAAGTGTTCAAAATTTAACTCCGTGGTGTTTATCGGTCACTGTTTTTTTCAAAATTTGTGTACGTACGTTTACTCAAGTTTACGATAGCTCATCGATTTTTGGGCAAAATTTGACTTAGGAAATTTCTCGGAAATGAAGATTTCCAGACTTTAATTTTTAGAAAAAGTATAGTAGGTCAAACTTTGGTGAACTTTTGGCGCCCCTGAGAAAAACTGTTAAAATAAGATTTTTTCCACCTCGTCACAAAATAAGCCCTCTAGAACTAGACCAAAAATATTAAAAAATAAAATTTTTAATCGGTCGGTTTCGGTGAAAACCGTTAATTTATCAGTTTTTGACTGCGGGAACCCCGGGATCAAGCCTCATCAACACTGATTTTTTACATTTTTAAACCAGCCGATAAATTTTACAAGCAGGTGTATCGGTTCTCGATGGATTCCAAGGAAAACATTTTTGTCCAGTCAATTCCCAAAAATAGCAAAAATAATTCCTCAAAAGTGCGTTCTAGAATTTATTCTCTATTCAAATTTTTGAATAATGACAACCAGATATCCCCAACACCAAAATAATAAAATTAGTTTTGAGTTAATTTTCAAAATCTCCTTTTAGTCTGTAGCCGGCCTAAAAAGATTAATTTTCAAATTTGTGTCTCCGCAACCAGTAGCAGCTACAGTGTTGCTTTAATAAATTTCTTTAAAAAATGACTATAACTTATAGTCTATAAGTATTATTTTACCTGTAGCTGATAAAATGATAATATTAGAACTTATCTTTTAAATTCCTAATAGAAATATTCTAAAAAACTATTATTCTAAACTTTAAAGCCACAAATTTAAAGATAAAAAATATCTAGAATTTTCTATAGAAATTGAACTTGAAATTTCATTCAATTTTATGAGAATTTTAAGACAAATGTAAAATCACTCTTAGACGTCATGACGCGTCACTAAATATAGCTCTAAGGGTATGGTGGTTCCTACATTTTCTGCAGTTATTATGTCATAAAAATGCACCAAATCAGTCGTTGATGTTTTAAAAGCACAAAACAACCAAATAAGAAAGCAAAAAAAAAAATTCGAAAATTTTGCGTTTTTTTCGATTTTTTACTAAGTATTTTCTCAAAATTAAGTTTCAAAAATAACGTTTGTGTCAATTTGACCACTAAAACTTCAAAATATCGGGTTGACGTAAGCCAACTTTCTCTTCAGTGTTTCCTCAGCTTTCTATTGAGCTTACTTTCGAAAAAAATCGAAGCACTTTTTTTTCCGGAAATTTTTTTCAAGTGACCTTGAAAATTCATATTTGAGTTTGGGGTCGAAATTAAAAAAAAAGCTTCTACAGAAGTTTTATATTGTTTTGAGCTTCCTTTTGCAAAAATTTGCGTGATTTTGAAATATAACTTAGAGGAGATAGAATTCGACGGAAAATGTCAAAAAACGACGGTCTATCGCATATTTTAGAAAAAACTAAAGCATTATCGACAAAAAAGAGCTTCCACAGAAGTTTTTTATACTAATTATGCAGGTTATGTTAAATTTAGGTTTATTTCAAAAAGTATAACCTCAGAGGAAGATAGAATTTTGGCTTAGGTTCCCTGTTTCGCTAATGGTGTCTGGAGTGTATTTCATGGCAAAAAAGTTTTTGACACATGTTTTACGCAAGAATGAAGGCTAGTTTTAGCAAACTGGCTAATCTGAATTATATCCTCGAGCCCTGTTTTGGCTATATTTTATCAAGAAAATGTCAAAATAGGAACCACCATACCTTAAGGGAGTGGGTGGTCGGCAAATGTTGAGCCCTCTTCAAAGGTCAATTTCCCGTCAACTAAGCAAAGTGATATTCATAAAACAATTTGTAACTAACATAATCAACCTTCGCGGTAAATTATGAACTTAACAGTTAACTGATAGAATCCCACCTACGCCGAACACCCTTACGCTTTTTTTTAAAAAGCCTCGCTAAAAAGACACGCCAGTTAGTGGCCTACTCCTTCAATTTTCATCATTTTTAATTATTTTTTAGTGTGACAGGCTCCGGAGAAGCCTTACGAAATAATGCCAAAGCGCGTTTGTTTTAAAATTTTCTTTCAGCGACCAAAAACGCGAAAAAAAAACGCAATCAATTAAAATTTTTGGAAATGATCAGATTTGGGAGGCCCATAGGCCAAAAGGTATTCTCCTCCACCAGTTTTGAGAGATATAGTTTCGACTCATAGCCTGCAGTCTGAAGAGCAACAAGACTTGTTCAATAATAAGATAGAGGGAGTTTTTTTTCGAAAATTTTGCTTCCGGCTCGTTCTTTGCCTGGCCATGTGAATTTTTCAGTTTTTAGGCCAAATTGTTTGAAAATGGTTCAGTTTGGAGGCTCAGGCAAAAGCTATCTCCTCCACCAGTTTGAGAGATACAGTTTCGAGCTCATACTGGCATCTGAAGCAGAAGACTTGTTTGACAATAAACCTAGAGAGTTTTTTTTCCGAAAATTTTGCTTTTTGGCGTCTTCTTGGGGGCCATCGGCAACTTTTCAATTTGAGCTTTAATTTTTGAGCAAAATTAGAAGAACCACCTGAAAAAGGCTTCAAAAATAATGTTTTTCCGTAAATAACAAACACTTTTAGGGATTTTGGTTGGGCAATTTTTAACTCTGTAGCGTCAAAAGAAAACAAATGAGCGCACTTTCCGAATTTAAAGTCAGTAAATAATCAAGTAATTTGGTTGTCTTTTCTTTGGCTGTTTTGGCCGCGAAAAGCAAGAAGTTTTTAAAAAAAAAAGGCAATTTTGGCATGTATTTGTTAGGCTTCTCGAGGCCTCACGCAAAAAAAATAATAAATAAATGGATGGAAAAATTGAAGAAGAAGGTAGCGAAACTAGTGTTCTTTTTAAGAAGATTTTTAAAAAGGAGCGTAGGTGTCGCGTAGCGTGGGATTGTATCAGACGTTACTGTTAAATTGGCAAGGAATTTACCGGCGCGAAGGTTGGTTTCTGTTAGTAACAAATGTTTTTGGAAATATCACTTTGCTATTTGGCCGGGAAATGGCCTCGTAAGAGGCTCAAATTTGCGGACAACGCACTTTCGTTAAGGTTCGCCGGGTCCCTAATTTGACATTTTCTCATAAAATTATAGCCAACAGCAGGTGCCTCGAGGATTAATCTCAGATAGCCAGGTTTTAAGAACTGCCTTCAGCTTTGCCGTAAAAATGGTGCCAAAACTTGTTTTTTGCTTCCACTCTGACACATAAGCCCGAAACAAGAAGACATAACGCAAAACGGTAAAAATCTATCTACTTCCAGGTTTATTATTAAAAAAACTAATTTTTGGAATAACAACTGTATAATTATTATCAAAGTACCGTTTACAGCTGGCGTTTTTGTTGATAAGTGCTATAGTTTTTTCTAGAACAGCAGCAACAAAAACACTGTTTTTGGACATTACGGCTCAAAAAATCTATCTCTCCCAGGTTAAATTGCAATTAGCTTCACAAATTTGCGAACAACCTAGTTCGAAACAGATAAAAATTTATACAGTGGCGTTTTTTTTGGCAAAATTTCGGCGCCAAACTCCAAAATCAATATGAAGTTTTTCAAGGTCACGTGAAGAAATTTCACCGAAAAAAAAATGTGCTTTTCGATTTTTTCGAAAGAAGGTCAAAAGAAAACACTTGAAGAGAAAGTTGGCTTACGTCAACCCATATTTTAAAGTTTTTGAGTGGTTTAAATTTGCTCACAAACGTTATTTTTGAATCAGAATTTTGAGAAAAATACTTTAGAAAAAATCCAAAAAACGCCAAATTTCGAAATTTTTTGTTGGTCATTTGGGTTTTCCTCAATGCGTGAAAACATAAACCAATGATTTTGGTGCATTTTTGATGACGAAACAACTGCAGAAAATGTCAAATTAGGAACCACCATACCCTTAAGGGCGTAGCAGCGATGTGGCTACGATGTGTATAAAACTCTCCGTAGGTGACAGTCCACTCCAAATATTTTCGACAAAAAATTTAAGCTTGTAATTTTAAGCATGGATCCCATATTCGTTTCAACGATGGCATGAGCGGCGAGCACCATCCTCCTCGAACTACACCCTTAGCTGTTAATCAATATCCTTATCTTACTTCTTCTTATGGCTGCCCACCTCCACACGGATTCAGCATTGATCACTTTATGACCAAATTTCAGGTAAATTTTTATTTCGATATTAAATTGATGATTTTGAGAGAACTAGGAAGTTTTTTCTGAAAATATTGCCTAGTGCTTATCACTATGTGATAATTTTGACTATTGAGATTTTTTCAACCAACATTTAGACTTTTTCCGATGTGGAGTCTGTAGGGAGTAAAGTTAACAAAAAAACACAATTGATCATTATCTGATGTACATGTTAATATCATAAATTATGACTCAAAACCAACCTATATTTTGAACCACGAGTCAATTTCAACCATAGACGGCGCTAGAGCCGAAAGTTAAATCAATTAAAAAAATTGTTAAATAAATCTTATTTCGACTCTAGGGCCGTCTATGATGAAAATTCAACCATATTTCATAATACTATTTCTAGTAAACCGTTTACGGCGCAGTTTTTGACAGTATAAATTTTCGAAAGGTCATTTTTGGTACCGGGCGTTCAACGTTAGCGGTAGATTTTGACTGACTAAAAGATCAGATCATTACCAAAATTGCTCACTTGTGTTGATTTTTTGTTAACTTCAACTCCCCGCAGACTCCGCGTTGGAAAAAAATTTGAAAAATCTATCCGCAGCAAAACATTGTCCAGCACTCTGTGAAGAACACGATAGGCAAAAATTTGCCGCCAACACATAGTGAAATTGCCAATACTTTCCTTCACTGAGTACTAGACAATATTTTCTGCCTTTTTGACTCGGTTATTTAATCTTAAAGGGATATTACAACCACGCCTCTGCAACTTGAAAAAGCTCATTTCATAAAAAATAATAACTTGAACATAATCAAATTTCAAGCAGTCAGGTCAAAACATAACAATTAATTTAGCATAATCATATGGACCGACGTTTTTCCTTACCCTACACTCATAAAATCGTCAATCCAGAGGGAATTGAAGCTGCTCGAGCATGGTTTAACGCTTATTCGCTCAACGATTATTATTCTGAAATGTTACGCATGGAGGAGGAACTTCATCCATCAGACATTTTCAAATGTCAAAATAATATCACGCCTGCTGATAGAGCAAAACTTTTACATTGGATTATTCGAGTCTGTTGCTCTAACGTATTCGAATGCATGCACCAGGTAATTTATGCTAAAAATAACACGATAATTCTTGTAAAACGACTCTTTTCGAAATATCTCAATATGAGTTTTTTGAAATATGACTCTTTTCAAAATATAATGAATATGACTAGGTGAAATATATTTTAAATATCACTCTTTTCAAAAAAGTTGTAATATGAATCAATTATATATGTAGGGTTCGGCCCGGGAAAACCAGAGGTCGAAGTAAAACTGATAGTTATTTGAAAAAAGACTCCTAGAGAGCAAAAACGGATCACATTTTTGTAATTGCTAATACGTTCATAAATATGACCTTGAGGTTTGACCATTTTTGCTCTCTAGCGACCTTTTAGTATATAATTCACCCATAGTTGCTAATACGTGCTTTGAAAGTCGAAAATTCTTATGGTGGTACTTTCAAGTTCATACGATGACCTTGAAGTTTGTCCGGTTATTTGAGGTCGACCACATGGTCGCCGACCCTAATTCAAATGATTGGCTCCTTAAAAAACGCTTAATTTCCACTTGGCAAAAAAATTAGCGCTTTATACGGAGTCGCTAGAACTGGGTCCAGCACCCCTGTGAAATTTCGAAAATTTAACGAAAAAATTTTCAAAAACACAAAATCCCGGGTCTTAAACTGACCAGAAAAAATCTCTTCAAGATGGCTCGAAAATACATAGTATGTATTACATACCCATTTTTGACTGTTTAAATTCCTTTTAATTCCTTATTTCAAATCAACATAATATAATTATTTTGGGCGTGATAATCACGCCGTGATTCTTTTAAATACATAAGTGATTTGATTTTTTTTTCAAAATATTTGAATATGGCTCAGTTGAATGCGATTTTCAATGTGACTTTGTTAATGATATATAACTTATATCATATAATTTATTCCAGAACTTATGTGACTTTTTTCGAAATGTTTTAATATTACTTTTCGAAAATTTTTGTTTAACCTCTTCACACCCAGAAACATGAAATTCGCTTCACACCCAAAAGCCTATCTGAAGGCATTATTTTGAGCGCTTATCACGGGAAAACTGGAAAAGATATCAATTTACTTATTTTTCACTGATTGAAATCAAGGATAAAATCAAAAAAACACATAACATTTCTAAATTTCGAAGTCTGTGAACTCGATAACTGCGAGAGAAAACAGAGGTTCACTCACCTTGTATTTCTTGAAAAACCATACATTTTTTACAATGACATATAAGTTACAAATTTACAAGTGAAACTCTAGCTATTTATATCTGGTCTCAGATTTGAAATATGATATCTTGATCGCCTACAAAACAATTATTCATATCGCCATTCTACATTTGATCGATTTGTCTTTGTCCGGTTTAAAGGTGCGAAAAGTGACCTTTCAGTCCTCGGGTTCTCACGAGAGTTAAAATAGCGGTATCACAAATAAAATAAGCTGACTCGACAGCCAAGGATTTTTTCTAGAGGTACATATTTTTGCAACATTATCGGATGTACCGGCTGGTTAAAATTAGCCGGTTAAGTATAGCTTCCGGTACCGGAAGTGATATTTCAATGATTTAGATGTACCAAAAGATGCGCAATTATCGGTTTTCTGAAAACGGTATTATGAACTAGAGGTCATAAGTGATCGCAAGGTGGCGACAGAAGGGAATTTATTTTCTGAGTGAAAACCGAAAGTGATATTTTCTCATGCTATAGATTGTCTTCTGGCGCAACCTTGCGGTCACTTTGACCCCTAGTTCATAATACCGTTTCCGGAAAACCGATAATTGCGCATCTTTTGGTACATGTTAATTTTGACCAGCCGGTACATTCGATTACGTTGCAAAAAAATATACCCCTGGAGAAAACCCTTCGCTGTCGAGTCAGCTTATTTTATTTGTGANACCATTTTTTTTGAAAAAAACCTCAAAACCAAAAAAAACCTACGTCTTAAAATGACCAAAAAAAAACTCTACAAGATAGCTTAAAAACATCGATACCCATTTTTTAGTTTTGAACTTTCTTATTTCAAATCGTCAATATTTGCAATATGACTTTTTAAATACATGTAGTATCTGAATGTGAGTCTTTTGAAAATATAAGTAATTTGATCTTTTTTGAAAAAATTTGTAATATGACTATTTTCAAAAAAAAATTGTAATATGAGTCATATTATATGACTATTTTTAAATATTTGTGATATAACTATCGAAGAATTTTTTGATACATTTATATCATACACTTAAATATCATATTACTATTCCGGAAATATGACTCTTTTGAAAACATTTGTACTACATTTGTACATGTATGACTTTTTCCATTTCCGAAAAATCAACATTGTAAAAAATCTTATTTTTAGGAAGCGCTTCATTTATGTGTCTCGATAATCGATTACTATCTTGCTGGTCATAGTAATGTGTTAACAACAGAACTTCAACTGCTCGGTATTACATCTCTTCTTATTGCATCTAAACAATTGCTGTACGATCCTCCAGAAATCCGTCAACTTCTAAGATTATGCGAGGTATTTGAAATTTTGTTCAACTCTTGATACAAAAAGGGGGCATTTTTGTGCCACTGAGCATTTCACTGCTCCATTTTGGGTTTGTCTTATTTTTGATCGACCGAAGAGTTAAGGAACAAAACTTTTGTAGAACTAAGTTTTTTGGGGAAACCTTTCGAACTTATTTTCTGCAACGGTTAAACAAGATTTCTGTAATGAAATAAAACAAAAGTTTTATTAGAAATAGATCAAATTGAATCTGAACTTAAAATACTTCTCAAATTAATAAGTTGTGTCTTTTATATCAAACTTACTTATTTTTATTCATTTATTCTGCACGTGATTGATTCAAGCCTCCCATAAATTTTTACGGGGGTAGCGGGTCGTACTCTTTTTAGGGTACTTTGGGTGTAAAAATAGCACGACATTGCTCGGGAACACTCAGAAAGCATAAACTTATTGAAAAAAACAAAAATAAAATCCGAAAAAAAGTTCGAAATTTTCTTTTTTCGAAAATTTTTCTGAGTATTTTTTTTGAAAAACATAATGAGGTTCAATTTGAAACCCAATTTTCGACCAGAAAAACTTCAAAATATCGAAAAGCTGTAAGCAGATTTTCTTCTCGGCATCACCCAAGCTTTAATTTGATGGTATTTTTGACTCAATCTGACGACTTTTATTTCCGAGTTTTCACTTCCGGTTTACTGAAAATTTCAGTCTGAAATGCGATTTTCTAGAATTCAACAAAAAATTTCAAAATTCGGCTTCATCAAAATAAGGAAAACATATTTTTCATCTTTTCCCAAATTTATACTGCATTCTGAAATGTAACCTGGGAGGAGATAGAATTTAAATACCGAAAACCTTGAAATTAGGTGGTTTTTTGCAGTTCTAGAAAAAACAAGTTGGAAATTCAAAAATCAGCTTCATCAAATTACAGCCATAAGTGTTTTCGTGGTTCATGCCAAGTTTGAGTGAAATCGTATGTGAGCTCTAGGAGGAGATAGATTTTGAAATTTTGATAATGCAGCATGGTGGTCACCAGGGTCGATCAAAAATTATTCTGATTAATTATTTTTGTAGATTAAGAAAAGATCTATTGAATGGTTCTTCTCAAAAGTTTCGAAGCAGTTTAGTATTCTGGTAAAGTGGAGTACAAAAGTATCATTTTCCGACCGCTACCCCCTCAATATAAGATACTACAAAAACACAAACCTGCTAACTAGTCTGGTAAAAAAGATATACATTTATTTTAACACTTATGTTAAATCAATAATTTGGTATAAACAAGTAAATTTTGCGCACCTCAGGACTCGCGTAATGTAATAAAACAGGCATCTCCAGCCGTAAAAAAAATAATTGCAATAAAATAAGCTTTTCGATTTAATCCCTCAAATTAACTTGTATTTTTTTGCTACAACGTTTGTCCGTATTAAAGTTTTAATACAAAACAAGATTTTTCTTAATCACTCATTTTTTTCTTAAAAATCCGTTTTCTTGTTAAAAAAATTTGCTTGTCAGGAATTAACTTAAAAAATCAAATATTTCCAATAAAATATATTTGAACTTTGTATTTCAGAATATTTACCGATCTCAAGACGTTAAATCATGTGAACGAAAAATCCTGAAAGCCATGAAATGGCGTTTACATCGTCCAACTACGCACACTTTTGCTGATTTTTACGCAGCATATCTGCTCTATCAAGTGAACTGGATGCCCGAGGAGACAAAACGAATCGTTCGACATTTATCAGTTGCAAGATACTGCCTAGATTTTGGATTATTATCGACTCCGTTTTGCTCGTTTTACCCTAGGTATGATTTTCAGTTTTTAAAATATTGAATGAAAGATTATCTTTGAAAGCTAATTTCTTAATACAATTTTTACTTTATCTGAGCTTCCTTACTATTAAAAAATAAAAATTATATTTTTTCTGAAAATTTTATCAAATGTTCTACAAGTAAATTCGAGGCCTTTCTTTTACATTTTGCATCCAATTTAAAGAAAACAGATTTTGCGCATTAAAACCTTATTCCTTAAGCTATGATTATTTAATAACAATTACGAGGGAGTCTGTTTTTAACATGTGAAAATCATAAATTTTTGTTCTCGTAAAAGATGGTTTTCTGGACGATATTAGAAATAAAGATCTTTTAAGGGGTAAATTATATCGTATTAAATTTATAATTTTTTCGAAATTGAGGTGAAAATCATAAAAAAAATCCGAAAAAATATTTTTTGATCGAAAGTTTTGTAAATAAAATAGATTGAGAAGCTATATCTTCAACGAAAGACACAGAGCACAAATTTTTTTGTCAATCGGGCTCTCATCTCAGATAGGTTGTTAACAATATTTATATTGAAACAATTTATAATTTATATCCCTTATGCACACTTTTGTTAAATATCCCAGCCCTACACTTAAAAACAAACTACGTTTCCTAATCAGGGCCGGGATATTAACAAAAGTGTGAATAGGGGATATGTCTCGAACCAAAAAAACATATTTATATTTTTGAGTTGAATTTGTCAAAATTAACAGAAAAATCTTTTTCAATAACAAAAATCATCACTTTTCAAAAAAAATATTGATTCTCACTAGTATTGCGCACATTTGGCTTGCATTTTTAGCTTTCTAGCGCTATTTTCCAGCGCCGTTTTCAGGTGGACAAAACGACAAAAACTTTTCTTTCCTCTTAGACGCATTTGACAGTAATAAAAATCAACCTTAACTTATTTAAAAAACAATTTTTTTATCTTTGTTTCAGTGTTCGAGCAAAAGCGGCTTTCAATTTGGCGGCAATTATGTTGAATGAAAAATGCATTGGTATGCCAACATCAGCAACTGACAAAAACTACATTATCCCATGTATGGATAGTCTACGAGAAGTTATGATCAATGAAAATCATCAGCAGCTAAATATCCATGAGAACATTTTCATAAATTACTCCTATTCTTGATTATGTAGGATTTACATGTATTTTTATATATGCGTATAAGTATCATTAGTTACAATTCTCTGGGATTTTAAGGGGCATATAGAGTGGTTAAAATTTCTTAGGCATTATCAAAAACTTTTGTAAAAAAATATTTTAGAAATTATCTTTTCCGGAACGAAAATTTTTTGATTTATTTTTTCAAAAAAACAAAATTTTTTTCTTATTTTTTTCAATTCTCTCTGACAACATAAAAAAGGACGGAAAATAACTCATCCATGTTAGTCAGTATACGAAAAGCATTTTTTCTTGTTTCCACTGTTTTCAACATAAAAAATAGTGTTAAAATCAGGCTTCCAAAAGGGATGGCTTTTATCCCCTTTTCTATCCCTTCTCATGGCAAAAGATAAGGAAAATTCGGGGATAGGGATGGAAAATCGTCAAAGAGATCGTTTTTTTGAAAGCCTGGTTAAAATCGTCTGATAATACTGTTTATTGGGGTTTTAATTGTAACTGTTAATTTCGTGAACCATGCTTTACCAAATTAAAAACAATTTTACATCATAATCTTTGAACTATTTGCAAACAAATCTTGGTAACAGTTACCACATGATGCGCTAAACATTTAAATTTGAAAAAACTTGAAATAATACTTTTCGATTCCAGAAGTTCAATATTTTTCGTTCAAAAATGTAATATTCGGTTTTTATAAATATATTTTGTATTCAAAATACAGTATTTGCAATCCATAAACAAGAACTTGTGTATTCACCGAAAACTTCTAATTGTAATTTTTACATTTAAAAAAAATCGAAAAAATATTTTTTCTCCTAGACAAACTTTAAAGTCAAAATTTTTATCTTAAATATAATCCCAGTGAATTGTACCTTAGTACCATGTACAGGAACAGTTCAAAGTTTCACTTTCCTACACTGCTCTCAATCCGCCTCTTTCCTGGGCAAATTTCTTATATTTCCTGATTTTTAATTCGGTGGAAAATAGGTAAAAATTCATAGAACAAAATAACAAATAATAGAACTGCCAAACAATAGTTTAAAAGGATAAATTTCATATTTGCATGCCATTTAAAAACGGAGGTGGTTCATTTTTAAAATTGCATTAAATCGAATTAAAAAAATCAATTTTTTCTAGTGAAAAATTTTGAAAAATTACCACCACCTTTAAAACCAACAATTTACAACTATAATAACAACCAATTGCCTGGCTTTCCAAAAGTTTAGGTCGAAAATTCGATTAGTTCTTTCTGAACTAATAAAAAATTATATTTTGCTCAATTATTTTCTACCATCGCTAACTATGAAACACTAGCCTTCTCAAAACTACGCCACTGCCATCCTATTTAACCAATGTCTAGCAGACTCTCAAAAATGTGTTTTTTCATGTCTCACTGAGAGTTTGCAGTTCATATTATTAAAGATAAAAAGAGGTAGAAAAGTTAATACTGCACATTTTATGACATTCAAATTTTTTCAAAAAATTTTTGTGTTGAAAAATATTTATCTTCCGTAAAAAAACTTTTTCATATACATACAAGTTCAGTCACAATTATTCTCTCTGTAAAATATATATTTAAAATGTATTCTTATACACTGAATGGTCTTATGTTCACATGAGACTTTTCAGGATATTTATAATCAACATATTCTTTCATAACCGGAAATTCAAAAAATACCGGAAATAAAAATACCCCGATTCAAAATACTTTATACTGCTGTTATTATCTGAATTTTTAAAATTTAATAAACAAAATTAACAAAGTATGATAACACTTTGATAGCAGTCTGCAATTAGGATTCCTACCGTAGGAAATGCGAACCTTATTAGTAATAAGTTATTACTAAACATTTTACTATCTGATTAAAAATGTAAAAATCGTCAGCTATAGCCTATAGCTCAAAAATTAAAATTCGATTTGTAAGGGGGTATATCTGTCTGATTAAATAAAGGCATTAAAAATGCTCCAAATTGATAAGGGGTGATAATTAATTATTTTTTAAAAGATTGGAAGTTTAAAAAAATAACGGTTTGCTCGAATTGACCACTAAAAACTTCAAAATATCAACTTGACGTAAGCCAACTTTCTCAATCAGTGTTCACTGGCTTTCTTTGAGCCTACTTTCGAAAAAATCGAAGCACTTTTTTTCGGAAATTTTTCGGAAAATGACCAAAAAATCATATTTCAGTTCTAGCCGAAATTGCAAAAAAGCCTCTATAGTCTTTAAAATTTTTCTGAGGAATACTTGATAAAAATTTGAGCTATTTTGCAAATATCCTCGGAGGAGATAGATTTTAAGTCTGCAATTGTTAAAAATCGTCGGTTATTTGGCGTTCTAGATTGTTCAGTCTCCGGATCAAAAAAAAGCTTTTTATAAAAATTATATACTCCGTTACGTGATCTGCGGAAAATTTGAGCTCGATTGATATACCGTCTGGAGGAGATAGATTTGGTTTGAAAACGTCACCTTGTACGATCTTACCTATTGTAAGGGTAAAAAATAATTTGTGATGTACTTTTTCGCAAGATTAAGGATAGATCTACAAATAGCATATTTCGGTTTTTCTCATAACGTTAGTTTTCAGAATTATCACCGAAGATGTCAAATATCAGATATACCCCTTAATTGCCTTTGCCATTTGTCTTGAAAAACATTATAAATTTCAAGCCAAGTGATAGGCCATTTAAAAACGGATTTTCATTTTTAAGCAATTGCTGCCGATTTCCACGAAAATTTATTTGATTAGATAGCATTTTTTCTGAGTTACAATTTAAATATAATTAAAAAAAATCCTTGAGATGGATTGGTAAAGTTTTCGAAATTTTATCCTCCATGCTCGAATATTTTTGATTAAAAATAAATATTTTTATAAGTTTTCAGGGTGATTGTTTATACTTTGTTTTCTTTTTTTTTACGTATTTATAGTATTCAATTTGGCAGTAAAGAGCCATTTGGCAGCTGACATCTAAAGAGAATTCTGGTGATTGATTTTCGGAGAAACGTGAAATTTATCTGATAATTAACAGATGGGAAGCAATTCAAAGAAATAATTAACTCTCAGGCAGCTGGAAATAAATAACTTTTTTTGAATTCCTAACCTTTTGTGTGAAGAAATCGCCAGAATTAAACATTAACCCTCCGAAGCATAGAAAAAACGTTCCGCCGAGGCACGAGAGCCTTTCAGGAGGCTCTACTTTGACCGTTGCTTACAGAAAACTCTTTTAAGATCAACCTTCAATTTTTTCTTTATGATCAGGTTGAAGTGTTAAATTTTCGAAGAAAAATTTTCATATTCTAGAAAATTTATATTTAATTTTAGAAAAAAACGTACGTTGTATGAAAAGCAAGTTTAATTAAACCACGTGATACTTCTTCATGGTAGGCTCCAGGAAATGTATGTTTATCTCAATAACT
>SCLH01000161.1:0-7500 GCA_004367855.1 Oikopleura vanhoeffeni
GTCTCGAACAATTTTTTTACATACTGTATAATGGGAAATTTGTGGCTTATTCAAAAATAAGACAGATGCTTAAAATAAAGCACGGCTATTTCACGAGACACACGATGTTACGAGGATACGTTTATTACGTGTTATTTACGTGTTGCTAGTGGCCGGGCTCTTATAACTTATACGAAACAAATCAATTATTCTATGTTTAAGGACTGAGTGTGATGTTTTATTAACTTTAAATTGGATCCTTTAATATTGAATTTGTGTAGACCATAATTAAGCTTAAAATATTTTTTATATCACACTTAAGTTCAAATGCGACTCTAGAATCTTCTGGGATTCGAAAGACTTCACTGCGGATTCTTTTCTTTTTTTCCAAAAAAAACTTGACATTCTCCGCATCGGAAATATTTCGAATTAGCTGAAGCAAAGTCAATGAAAGAGGCCCGAAAACAACACGTAAGTTGTGCAATAAAGATCCTACTACTATCTTTATTCAAAGCAGAATAAATAAAGTGCGCACTCTTGCAAAATTCTCCCCTAAATCATGCTGGCACAGGAAATTTTTTAATATAAAAAACTTTATTTTAATTATAAGAATTTTTCGATTTTTAAATATCTTGAACTTATTATTTAAACTTAAATTGAGTATTCAAAAATTTAAGTGAACTTCAATTCATTCGCCGAATTCTTGGATATGAAGAATATTCATAAAAAAATCATCGAGCGAATTAATTCACCTAAATAGAAATTCAGATACATTTATTACGTCAATGAACATCGTATCATACTTCAAAATATTATAACACAAAAGAAAGGTGCAATTATTCGTGAGTTAATTACACCCTTTTCAAGCACCACCCAACTTTCGGCGGCTCTTGACTATACTACTAAAGTTAATCCAATGCTTATACAAAAAACGGTGTCCCGATATCTCTCACCGTTTGGTTTTCAGAGCGGTGCCCATTAAAAAAAGTTACCTAACAGAAAAAAATTTGACCAGAAATGTACTTCATATTTTTTCATACCCGTTACTATCATCTGCAAATGTGATATTATTCCGTATAATAGGCATAACTTGAACTGTGATAATTCTAGGAATGAGAAAATAAACAAGTAAACCACATAAAATCGCACACATACAAATAGCAAAAGACATCCCGATAACCACCCAAAGAGCAGTTTTTTTCGGTTTCAGTCGTTCATCATCATAAGGAATAAGGGCGACGAGTTGCTGAGTTTGACTACTAAAAAAGGGATGAACAAGTGAAGGTATCTTTAACATTGACATTTTTTTAATTTTAAAATTGTCTCAAAAACGCGAAAAGATTTTTCAAGTCTTAAAAATTCGAGAAAAAATTTAACGATGTTTTCACGATATTAATGAAGTTTGGGATTAAAGAAAAAAATTCAATGCGAAATTTTAAAATATTATATAAAATTTTTACGCCATTCCCAATTCACAAATAATGCGTTGACGTTATAGGTACACTATATCTAAGATTTTATTTACGTGTCTCGTAGAACTTTGACGTCAGAGACCTAAAGAATCACGTGATTTGATTGGTCAATACACAAGAGTCAATGTGTATTGACCATTCAAATAACGTGATTCTTAGGTCTCTGACGTCAAAGTTTTACGGGACACTGGAGTATAATATATGGACACTGGAGGTATGCAGCATACCGTATGCTAAAAAAGGAAACTCATTTTCGTGAAAACTTTCGAATTATTTCGTGCCATAAAATGTTTTTGTGAAGAATAATATGATGAAAACATTTTTTACGAAATTTAAAATTAGTCAATTATTTTTGAACTCACGATACTGTATGGTCCATACATAATTCTTAAAACAAAAAATATTATTTTATTTTCAATTAGTTTTATCCGAATACTTAAATATCTGATAAAACAGCAATTGCTCGTCGTAATCTGGTAAAAACTTTTCGTCAAAAAATATAATGTCAAATTTATAATATTTCCTTCTTTATTTTTAAAAATTGCAATAAGATGTATAGTGAAGTCCGTTTATCAGGACGCGTCCTATCAATATTAACACTACTGTCCAGCGAAAAGTACTAGACTGTACCATGAAAATATGCCATAGTAAGATACGTATGTAACATACGTATTTCATTATGGCATATTTTCATGGTACAGTCTAGTACTTTTAATATTGATAGGACACGTCCTGATAAACGGACTTCACTGTACGTGATATCGCGAGGCATGCAGTATGCCGCAAACATATTAGTGCGGACTAAATTCTTGCGGTTATGATGCTTCACGCAACATTGTGCGTCTAGACGCGTCTGTTGGGTGCGTCTCAATCAATTTTTTATTATATGATCAAATTTTTCATCTAATTATTATCTTCACGAAAACAAAAAGGTGTAGACGGGAGGGGGTTAGAAAAACTGATTTCCACCATTCAACAGGGACGACTCAGTAGCTCTATATAATATAGACTATATTACACTTTTCACCCGAAAATTCGATAAAAACGAACCACTGTTTTTGACAAACTGTTTTAGTTAAAATATCTTTTCGTTGAAATTTTTGTTTTGTTTGTAAATCAGGTATAAATGGTTTCGAATAATAATCAAAAATTGTCATGTACATGTTTTTGTTTCTAGAATTATGTATTGTGCCATGAAAAATGGCGAAGGTTTATTTCTTAATTTATAATTGCATTAAAACGTAATTTGTGTTCAACGACAACGTTTTTAACAAAACAACATAAAAATTTCCACGAAACAATATTGTGACAAAAAAAAATTTCGCTAAATATTAGTTCCTCATTTTTATCACATTTGACCATTATGTCTCAAAGAGTTGACTCCAGAGCAATAAAAGTTGAAAAAAGTCAATTTTCTTTTAATAATTTTGCTACTAATCATAATTATGAAACATTGTATTCAAAAATCTAAAATGTTTTAGGTACTTTAGCAACTTCCCATAATGAAGTTTCGATGCCTTAAAAAATGTTTTAATTTCAAATATAATCCCTTTTCCTAGCTACTCTTCCAGTGCCCTGACAAGTTGGGCAATTTACATAGTCGTTATTTCCGCCAAATTCTTCGTATGATACAGAATCTCTTTCATCCACTTCATTTATAATAGGCTGTTGATCTGATTGACGGCGGTTATGAGGTTCGATACCCATATTCTGAAACATCTCCAATGTCGGTTATTCCGAAAATTGAAAAAAAAGTACGGTAAGGGAAGTTTAATAGAAAGGCAAATTCGAATTATAAATGTTTATTTATTTATAAAATTTTTGGGATTAAAATAAAAAAATNGATGGCATAGATTAATTGAAAAGGGGGTTGGGGGGGGTTTTTTTTTGAAAATTTTTAAAGTTGGGGGAAAAAAAATTTTTTTTTTTTTTTTTTTTTTGGGGGGGATTTTTTTTTCAAAAGAGCCCCCCTTTTTTCCGTAAACCGGGTTTTTAAGAAAAAATGCAGACCCTGGGAACATTTTTTTTTGGAAAACATACATTAAGGAAGAATCTATCTTTTTTTAATTCTCCGCGATTTTTCCAAATCAAAGAACCAGTTTTTTTTTTAAAGTACCACTCTCACCAACCATTCTTGGTTTAACCGCGGTTTTAAAACACGTAGTTCCCCCTCTGCTTTTTCAAAGAAACAAGGATCCTAGAGCCTTGTATTATCGAATTTTTTGAGATTTGGTGAAATCCGGAAAATTGGTCCTGAATTTTTTTAGTGACTCGGGTTTCCTGTTTTTTTTTTCGATTTTTTTGCCTCAGGGGTCAGCAATCTGTTGCTTGTGCCGAAAAAAGGGTGTTTTCGACGTTTTTGGATAAAAGGCTTTTTTTCTGTGGAATGCAAGAAAACGTCCATTTTGGAATGTAACAAGCCCAAGGGGTAGTGAACATTGATTCGTTGTACTTTTTTGAATTTCCCGCCTGAATTGCTGTAAATCGACAAAAAGTGCCGCGAAAAATTCGACAATTTGCCATATGGAAGTCAATAATTAGAAATTTAAAATGCCACAAAAAGATTCCGTGGGTACGGGTTGTTGACAACGAATATTAGCAAAACTATGGTCTGATTTGAACATGAAACGGTGCTAGAGATCAAAACATAATTTCGATGAAAACTTTATTTTTTTTCTAGAATCCGCTGTTGTTCAAACAGACCATAGTTGCTAATATCGTTTCCAGCAACCGTACCAGGAATTTGTTGGTGGCATTTAAATATTCTAATTATTACTTCATATTCAAAATTGTCGATTCGCGCACTTTTTTGTCGATTTTACAGGCCAATTAGGCGGAAATTACAAAAAGTACAACCGATTCGAGTGTTCACTCCCTTGGGCTTGTTACATTCGAAAAATGGACCCGTTTTTCTTGCATTTCCACAGAAAAAGCTTTTAGTCAAAAAAACATCCTTTTGCAGCATTCCAACCAGATGCTGACAATTAATTATTGACATTATAAAGAATTTTTGCAAGGATTCAAAAAATAACTTAACGGCAAGGTTTAATTTTTGAGATTTTTTTCGCAATCTTTACTTCTAAAAAAAATTAGATTCGACTATGCGTCATTAAAATTTTGAAAATTAGCGCAGTTTTTAAGGAAGTGGTTTTGTCATGGTTGACAACTCAAAACAAAGATTAAATTGGTATACAGGAACAGATATTTTTTTTCAGAAAGTGATATTTCAAAATTTTAAGTATTTCACGAAAATATTTAAATTATTAAAAAATTAATTCGAGCAATTTAAATATTGTCATCAGAGTCATTGATTAGTATATTAGTCGACACAGATATAATACAGAAAGTGTACTAATCTTGCTTTATAGAGGAAATAACTTAGTTTTTAATGAAAATTGTGATTTTTTCAATCAAAATTTTTAACTATTTTTACAATAATTTTTTTGATTGATTATATATAAACCAAATCAGAAAAAACGTAACATATGGTCAGATCCTGGTTGCATCGGAATTCCAATACCATAAATAATTGTGAACACCACTGGTGAGCTTGTATCGCGTGATATGCTGTCCTTGCTCTTATCAGTAAATTTCCTAGAACTAAAATCAAATTCTAAATATCAAATGGTCGGATGCAAAAGATATCGTTTGAACTTCTTATGCAAAATAAATTTGAACTCCAACTACCTTGGGCTTTCTGTAGGTACGGCGCTTGAAAAAAAGCTATATAAAGGCTTTGGTGCCTTGGCGTAACTTTTTTTTCTGTGCTACACGGGTTAGGAATAGACTTAACTTTAATAGTATACTATAATAACTCCATGCTCGGAGGTTAAAAACCACGAAAAAGACCCAGTTGACTGATTATTACCAAACTTTTTTGAGAGCGAACAAAAAAACTCATTTGGCCATTAGTGGCCAGAATTTATTTTTTAACCGCTCATTCTGACATAACTTCGATTTTAGCATATAAACTAGCCATTGTCTAAATCCCATTCAAGTGGGCCCCATTGTAACAAAAAATATCCTGCATTTCTGAAAAATTTGTGAAAAACTTTTTTGGTGGACCACGTGAACGTCGAAAAAAAAAATTTCGACATTTATCTTTAATTTTTGCCCCTTTGAAATTTGCGCAAGATTTTTTTCGTAAATAATCGATAAGTTTAAAAATAACAATTTGCCCCGCTGCTATCCTGAGCAGTATTCGTCTATAGAACTATAGGTAGCATGGCCCACCAACCTCGTTTTGGTAAATCGACAGTAGGATTTATTTGCGCGTCTTGTGATGTGAATATTTTTTTTCAAAAATCGACATTTTTTTGAGAAAAATGAAATAATTTATTTTGAAAAAATCTATTTCCGATGGAAAATAGGCGGTTTTTTCGGCTCGCAGTATCAAGCAAAGACGAGCAAAGGTTAGATATTTTTTGATACCACCAGATAAACACTTTCCCGCTGTTGATAAAGTAGTCTCGACGGGTCAGCTATGGTTGCTATTGAAAAAACCTTTTTGAAAGTGGATTTCAATTTTTTTTTCTAAGTATTTTGAAAATTTTAACGACTGAAAAAATTTTTCAAAAATTTTTTTTTTGCGGGCGTTTTAGCCAATTTAAAAAATGAAAAAAAATTTTGAAACATTTTTCCGAAATTTTTTCAAAAAAAAAATTTTTTAAAATTGGTTAAAACGCCCCCCCCGTGCCGCCAAAAAAATTTTTCTTTGAAAATTTTTTCAGTCAAAAATTTCAAAATACACCACATACTCAAACGTCCCCCTGACAGTTTCTCAACGTCCTGACAAAATTTCAATTTGATTAATAATTTTACAAACGTCCTGACACTTTTCGATTTTGATAAAAAATGTTTTTGGAAAAACTATGATTTTTAATCTGATTAATTTTTCATCATTTTTCCAATTCTGTCATCGTTCTGAAAATATATGAACCGATTGGTCTGTTAAGGGTGCGGAAAGCCGACTTTTGTAAGGTCATTTACAAATAACAATCGAAAATAAAAAATATTTTCCTGACTAATCGAGACACCGAGAAATTAATGGTCTTAACCAAAATCCGTAATCTTGCTCTAGAATTTTCAAAGTCAACCGCATTTTAGGCTGTGTTGCCTAACAAGGTGAAGAACTAAAATTAAAGACTATGTTTTCTTAGTAAATCACTATCAAGGAATGATGGTCAAGAACGAAAGTTTCTATCCGTGCTCTAGAATTTTCGAAAAAATTTTCGAAAAAAATTTTAGGAGTAAAAATTTGAATTTTTTACTTCTAGCATTCTATTTTTACGAATTCATTTGGCGAATCAATCGAAATAAAATTGTTTTATTTTAGTTTTGACAACCGTACTTTTTATGCTGTGGGCAAACTGCATAATTTGAACCAGGGGGCATACAGACTGTATGCCGCATACTATAATTCCCGAACTATACCACATTCACATTTTTATGTTTTTACCTGTCGTGTTTGGCTATAAGGACATCGTATATATGGACAAAACAGCAGAAATTTGGGCATATTTTTGGCATTTCGAAAAGTTTGTTCGAATTAATGGAACAAAACAACACTTTATAATTGTAGTTAAGGGAAAAATTGACGATAATGACCTTAATAATGTAGTGAATATTTTTTTTTTGATTTTTTATTCTTCGTTCTGTGCTATTTAGCCTGAAATTGAAAGCGTTGATGCCAATTAATCCAAAAAATTGTGTAATTTCTCCCTGATTCGTGTTTGATGGTGAAATAATTAATTAAGGACAGGATTTTGAGACATATGAAGCATATGCCTTAGGTAGCTATTTTTTTAAGGAACACCCTTGTGGAGCTTATGAAATCGGAAGTCATACAAGATATAGACGAACGGTTTTCTTTATGGTGAGCCAAGTTAAATTTATGAGATGGAAAAATTTAGTTTTTTTCAAGGTAAGCGTTTCACCGGTAATTGACGGTCGAAACGGTTAAAATCGGTTTATACAGAATCCCCACAAGAAAGTTTTTGAAAGTATACTTTAGGAATAGTTTTTCAGAAGAAAATTTTTTTGGCAATAA
>SCLH01000161.1:10000-33362 GCA_004367855.1 Oikopleura vanhoeffeni
TAATAATTTCTTAAAAAATTTGTCAATATTTAAGAATTTTGTCAGATTTTTTAAGAAGATTTCGTCAATTTTTTTTTAGTAAATAAAAGAAAATTTATATATTGTCAAAAACATTTAAAAATTTTTAGTAAATAACGATATTCTAAAATTTCTGAAAAAATTATCCAATTTTGAAGAAAAGGTTTCTAAATTTTCAAACAAAGTTTTCTAAACTTCAATTAAAAAAAAAAAAAACATTTTTGACATACTTTTTAAATAAAATTAAACAAAATAGTAGAATATTTTGTCATATTTTTAAATAAAATATTAAAAAAAAATTTTTCAATTTTTATTTAATTTGAACAAATTGTACAATCTCGATAAAATGTTTCGGATTTTTTTTATTTTCAAAAAAAATTTTGTAATAAATTTTTGATTTTTCGAAAAATCTTAAAAAAATTATTCATTTTAAATTGGAAAATTTCTTTCAAGCTGATATTTTAAAGCTAGAATTTTGAAAATTTTAAAACTGAGAACTCAATCGACAAGAAATTGTTAAATTTCTTAGCCTTTAAATTATGCAGCTTAAAAAAATTTTCGAATTTTTAATTTGAATAACAAAATTGGTTATCTTAACGGCCTTCTACCCAGTTTCGGAATTTTATCATTTTGATTTGAGAATTTTTCTTACAAAAGAACAAAATTTAAACACTGTTTTTTTATTCTAAAATTGAACGAAATGGACCGTAAAAAATACTGGTTTAGCTTTTTAGCTTCGAGTGTGGCACGCCTAAAGTCGACCGAAATTACCGGTTTAAAAAACAACAAATTTATCGTAATTTTCGATTGTTTGGTATGACTGTATGTGGTGAAAATTCAGGGTTATAACATTTTTTGGTTCGGAACTTATATCGATATGGTCTGTGGACTAGACGGCTCCATCCTGGTATGAACAGAAGATCAACTATCATGCCAAGTTCTGGATTTAATTTTATCAAAAACTAAAACAAGTCATATTTTTCAATTTGTTTTATATCTCATGAGAAATTTCAAGATGGGAACATATTTTGTGGTCTTGAAACACGTTACTATATGAATTCAGAGTGACAGCACTACTGGTATTAATAAAAAAAATGATTCACATGTAAGTTTTCCGAATTTTTTTTTCATCAAAACTTTGAAAAAATCCATAATTTTCGAAATTTTTCAGTTTTTATCATTTATTTTAATATTTTTTTTAAACATGTTTGTGGGTTTTTACTGCATGTGAATGTTCTCTGCAAACATGAACCTCAGTTTATTTTTTCGCAGGAGAGTTGTAAATTCGAAAAAATCAATTTTTTTTCATCACTTTGAGCCATTCGCCGCCCGAAAGGAAAGCGAACCCTCCAAATTCAGATGCAACTTGGCAAACACCTTTATGAACCTTTCTCCAGAACGTATCAAATGCACCAAAATTTGAACGTCAATTTCCGGTTTATATTCAGTTTATTCATGTCCGTTACTATTTTGGGCATTTTAGACACCAGGGAGTTAAATTTCGGAAAAAAAGACAATTCCATAAACCCATTTTATTGCTCCAAATTGACTTATCACGAATGGATAGAACTTAAAATTCCTAGTTTTTGAACTTTGTTTCGACAAAATCTGACAGGTGATAGCTTAACCCCAGTCAGAATTGATGTAAAAAGAAGAAAAGCCGAACAATTCAGAAATAATAGACCAGAACGACAAATTTGCCATTTAACACTCTATATTGGTCCCTATGATATTACGCCGAAAATGAAATACAAACCTTTAAAAAGTAATCAGTCAACTGGGTGAGGTTATTTTTACAGAAAAAATTGTTTTCAAAGAATAAGTTTTTGAATTTTTCTTTGAAAATATATATTTTTTTGAAAAAACAATACCAGCTGACTGATTACCCTCAATCTTTTTTTGAGAGTGCGCCTGGTCGTGCGCACTTTGGCTTGCAGTTTTAGCCTAGCGCTATTTTCGATTTTAAGAGCATTTTTAGTGAAATTTTTTTTATATTGGACAAAACGACACGTTTTCACATGGACAAAACGACAAAATTTGCCCTGTCCTTATAGCCAAACACGACCAGTAAAAATTTCTAATCCTGTTTGAACAGGTCGTATTCAACCGTTTTTTTTGAATTTATCGGCTGTTCTCCGGTTTTTTTTTTGGCAGTCCTCTATGATTTTTTTAGCTCGTTCTCCCAGCAAATCATAGAGGCCTCTTTTTGGTGTATACTCCTCGAATTAATTCTCAATTTCAGTTCGCAATTATTAAATCTCCTTTTTTAACCATTTTTGCTGACTTTATTAAAAATGAAACAGGTTAATATAAAATCTACAACATCTCACGTGTGACAACAATCTGTCAAATTCAATTTATTTCATTTTTAGAGGCATCTGTTTTATGCTAATCATAATATTCGAAATTGCTTAAGGGGGTACTGGTCGCTGGATTTGCCTTCTGGATGAGAAATCAGCCTAACAGAGAAACTAGGACAATTAGATTAACCATGTTGTAGATCTACCCTTATCTTGTCAAAACCATTGGTCAATGATTTTATTCCGCATACACTCTGAGATACGTTACACGCAAGTACAAGGTGTCCTCGACGCAAATTTCAAAATCTATGCCTCCTCCCAGGGTTTTATGTTTGAATCAGCCTCCAATTAGAACATATCCCTTTATGACTTAATAAACTTAGGTCCTCTAGAACGTTTTTTTTCAAATCACTTCAGTTTTCTAGAAATCGCCAGAAAACTACCGGATTTTTTAGCATTTTTTTTCACCAAAAATCTATCTCCTCTAAGTTATATTTTGGAATCCACTTCAAATTCCAGCAAACACTAGCACAGAACAAATATGACACTCCTCTAGAAGCGTTTTTTTTTAATCTCGACCCAAACTCAAAATCTAACAATTTTTGAAAGGTCACGTGAAAAATTTTCGAAAAAATGTGCTTCGATTTGTTCGAAAAGTAAAATCAAAAGAAGCCACGAAAACACTGATCAGAAAATTGGCTTACGTCAAGGTGATATTTTGAACTTCATTTTTGCCAAAAATACGTTTAGAAAAAATCGAAAAAAAACGCGAATTTCGAAAAATTTTTGATGATTTTGGTCGGCGAGTGCAGCTTTGTGAATCACCCGTGGTCATTTTGGAGCATTTATATTGCCCCAAAGCTCATAAAACAGCGACCAGTACCGCCTAAGTTGAATAAAAACCTAAAAAAAAAAAAAATTTTTAAAGAAAATGCCGAAAAAAAGTGTAGTGACAAACGTGCCTAAAGTTTCTCAAACGTCCTGCGTTTTTTCCAAACGTCTGACTTCTCAACGTCCTGACAAAAAATTGTCAAATCATAGGTGTCAGGATGTTTGAGTATGTGGTGTCTTAAGAAAAAAAGGGTAAATCAACTTTCAATAATCGAAATTTTTTTGCTACGCAATTTTCTGAATTCAATTATTATTTTGGGACATTATTCAGAAATTTAACAATAAAGAAATTTTCGAAAATTTTTCCTAAAATTTGAAATTTTCCAGAAAAATTTGGCATTTTTTTGTTTGCATAAAACGCTGACAAAAAATGAATTTTTTTTTAGTCAAATTTCCAAAAATACTTGTAAAAAATGTGTAATACAACTTTCCAAATTTAATTCATAGTAGTATTTATAATTCACTCTTTATTTAATTTCGATTCAATTTAAATAATAAAATAATCACAAAAATTTAATAAACAATTTTATAAAACATTTATTAATTGAAAAAAATTAATTCGAAAACATTTGAAAAGTGAAATTAAAAAAAACTACAACTGAAAAATTTTAGTTTTTGAAAGTATATAGCGCATAACTGTTTTTTTGAACATTTTTATAAAAATTTTATTTAAAATTATTCAGTCAATATCGCACATTTGTGCGATCTTGCACTTAACCCCGCACCGGCTTTATACTGTGTTTTAAAACACAAAGACTTAAAAATATTTTCGGAAGTATCATTTTGGGGCCGCGGAAATATCGGAAGCGCCCCTGACAATTCTCTTATTTTATCCGCAAAATAAAAATTAAACATAGTTAGCAAATACTATTTGTTTTAAACACAGAAAACCAAGTCGGTTGACAGTTGTTAAGTCCAAAAATCATAAATTGCGTAGGTTTTGATGAGCGATATTGAGCGGCGATATCGAAAATATCCTACTGTGGATCTCTGTCCACGCTACCTGTGATGCCTGGCCAGCCCATTCAATACGCCATTCAGAGCGGCCAGCCATTCAGAACGTCCACAATCTACACAACATTAGGCGTGGACAGAAGATCCACAGTAGGGATAATTTTCGATATATCCCCCTGTATTACATAACTTTTGGAAAAATCAAATTTTTTTGAGAATTTTGTAAGTAATTTTCTATAACTGGAAAAAAAAATTGCTGAAAAATTTTGCAGACGTTTTTAGACGATTTAAAAATTAAAAAAAAAATTTTGAAAAATTTTTCGAATTTTTTTCGAAAAATTTATTTTTCGAATTTTTTTAAATTGTCTGTAACGTCTGCAAAATTTTTCAGCAAAATTTTTTCAGTTGTAGAAAATACTTAAATCAAATCCTCAAAAATTCTAAAAAAAGTGGTAATATGAACACCATCTATCGAAGATGTATGTACCAAAAAACTGGTGATACACTAAGTTTGCCGGAGGCGGTTAATTTGATAATAAAAAAACTTCCGGATCAAAGCGGGTCCCTTTTTTCGTACTTTCTTGTTTTTTTTTCTCGAAAATCGAGGTTTGGGAAGCCAAACAATCATAATTTCCAAATTTATTTTTTTTACAAAAACTGTGTATTTCATTAATAACTGCCGTTGAATCCAAAAAAAACTACCGATTTTGGCATTTTGTTTTATAATAAATAATACTAGAGAAAACGAAAATCGCTATAAATTTTGATCGACGTGACGGTTCAAAATTTTGTCTTCATAATTTTTTTTTTTCATTTTGACGGTAAATGATCTTAAGTCATTGTGCAAGAAATATCAGCCTTGTATTGTGTCACAATGACAAGCTGATATTTCTTGCACAATGACCTTAAGATCATTTAAAAACATTGACTTTTTTGGGTAAATCAACAATGAACCAACTTGTCATTTCTCGCAGAATGACATTTTTCAAAAATATAATTGGACTTTTTTTTAAAAAATTTTTTTTTTTTTTTTTTTTTTTTTTTTTTTATAATGACTTTTTTTTTCAAAATAACTGACTTTTTTTTTCAAACAATTTATAATACTTTTTTTTCAAAATAAATGAACTTTTTTCAAAAAATTTAATAATGACTTTTTTTCAGAAATAATGACTTTTTTTCAAAAATTTTATAATGACTTTTTTCATAAATTTAATGACTTTTTTTTCAAAAATTTAATGATGACCTTTTTTTCAAGAAATAATGACCTTTTTTCCAAAAAATTTTTAATGACCATTTTCCAATTTAATGACCTTTTGAAAAAATATAATGTCCTATTTTTTCCAAAATAAATGAATTAATAATTTTCAAAATTAGCTCTTTACTGAGCTAGATATTTCATTGACTCAGCCAATTTTATACCAATGGAAAAATGACTCCATCGATAAAGACAATACCAAATAATTCAAATCTAGATCCGATGCTCGGAGATTAGAGCTTTTAAAGTTTTTTCAGTTATATAACAGTGTATTAGTTTTAGTCACAATCTACGTTTTTGTATCAATATTGCAGACTTCGATTATTGCCCTATGAAGTCATAGGCATGATAATAGGCTATGAATCATAGGCTATGAGCAAATCTATTTTTGAAACATCCCAATTTTTTGGCCTCAAGTTTGCAGAAGTAAGTTTAAGCAAAAATGTAGCAATTTTGACCAAAAATAATACATGTAATATTTAATTTCAACAAATTTTTCAAAAATATTTTAGCTCATGACACTACTAAAATGAGATCAGGAATGATATTGGTTCGAATCAACCAGGCACATCAAATCAGAGATTGAACTTTAAATCAAGAATACCCTAGTCATTCAAACTGAAAAGTATAAATGCCTGGCGGGTGTGGATTAATAAAAAATAGTACGCTTCAAATTGTACCATTCTAAGTTCTCCGCTAAATTCGTCTTAAAGTGGCGTCTTTAAGTGCGTACAACCAAATATCTTGTATTTTCATTATTTGTAAAACTTTAAAGATGAAGAATATGTCGTTTTTTGGCTATTTTGGCCAACTAAAAGGTAAATGATTTGGTTTTATGTAGATAGAATCTATTTCTAAATAAACGGTGTTTTTTCAAGAAATTTCAGAATAAGACAGAAAAAAAGCCCGTTAATCGTCTTGAAAACATATGCCTTAAAAGCCTTGAAGGTTAAAAATAATATATATGGCGTTTTTAAAATCCGATATGAAGTATTTCATCCGAAAATATAAGCTTTGACATGGAGGTGGAATGCTAATGCATCAAATATTCCAGAAGAAATTGGGACAATGACTCAAAATGTCTTGGACTCATCGAGTACATTAACGAAAGCGGTTTTTAATTGAATCATTCTATTTCCGAAGTCGAATTGGGGAAACCTTGGATGAGAATAATGGACATGAAATTAACAAAGAAAACTTTCTAGAATAGTAATATTAAAAAAGGCGCTCAGCGAAGCAAAACAGTCAAAAGACTAAGAAATATATTTTTTAATGTCGCAAAAACTACGGGAATCACAGGTTCATTTCCGAAGCAATGAAAATCAATATTTACAATTTTATCTTCCTGAAATGTGATAACAAATAAACAAGTCAATCTAATTTTTAAAAAGTCCATTATAAATTTTTTGTTTGAAAATAACGGTTTATAGTTCGAATTTTTGAAAAAAGGTCATTACGTAATTTGGGAACAAAAGGTCAATTAAAAATAATTTTTTGGAAAAAATAGGTCATTATAAAATTTTGTGAAAAAATCATTTAATTTTTGAAACAAAAAGTCATTTATTTTGAAAAAAAAGTCATTTATTTTGAGAAAAAAAAGTCATTATAAATTTTTTAGAAAAAAAAAGTCATTTTTTTGAAAAAAAAGTCATTATAAATTTTTTGCAAAAAAGTCATTTTTTTTGAAAAAAAAGTCATTTTAAATTTAAAATAAAATGCCTTTGTGTGAGAAATGTGTCTTGAAAAAAAGTCATTGTGTGAGAAATGAACTTTGAAAAAACAGGTTCATGTGTGTGAGAAATGAACAAAAGTTGTCCATTGTGCTTTAATCCAAAAACGTCATATATGACATATATTATCACCCCCAAGAAGTTTCAGAACAATTCCACCCATTATTCTATAAAGGCGAAATTAATTGTGGCCATGCTATAGTCTATAGGAACAAAATTGGTTTTCGAATGGTAGTAAATTTTTTTTTAAGGAGTTGGTTTTACTCTTGGCTGCTAATTTGGTCGCTCACTGAAGCAACTGGTGACTTGAACTATTGATGATTTAGTCGAGTCTGTGCCTATTAGACGTTAATCGAAATGATTGGATTAGAAGAACGCATCTGATCAAGGACAAAAGCAAGAAGCGCTCAAAGTTCTTATTTCAGTAGCACATGATGGAATTGATTATAAAGAATTTTATGGCAAAACTGGTGCTATGCAGGAAAAATTAAAATTTTCGTCTTAATTTTGAGCACCTATAATTGTAAGAATGATTGTAATATTAAAACTTTAAATGTTTTCCAAATTGTTTCTGGCGACTCCTTGTGCTCTCGTATCATCGATCTTATGCAAATTTTTCAGGATAACCCGAAAAATGTGTTTGCTAACACTGCTGTTGAGTCTGGGCGCTAAAACCGGTATTTTAATGTATACACCGTATTATACCGGTAAAAAAACTTATTTTTCCCTCTGAATTTGCTCACAGATTTTTTTTTTCATTTCAAATAGTGACATCGTAAAGTTCAGAGTTAGAATTTTCCCGCTTGCTCATCCTATATATCATATATCACTGGTAAATACTGCATGTCACATTTTTTGCTTAGCCCCTAATTTTTGCAGAGCTTAAACCTCAACCAATCAAAACTCAATTTACTTATTGATCATCTATCGTGTCAAAATAATATTTCTTGCGACAAGCTAGGAGTATGAGCAAAAATGTGACCTACTGTAATATATGAATATACATGATGCTAGCAATCAACCCATGAATTTTTAAATCATCGTTAAGAATTATATGCGAATGTTTGGCAAAATCAAGCACTGAAGAATGTCGAGATGAATGTCATAATTATTAGAATGTCCTATCGAATGGAAACTCGATTCGTCGGTGCAATCTTAGAGCTCTCATAGCTTTTATTGCCTTGTGATTCTCCCAGGTAAACTTAAGGGGACTGGTCGCGTGAAATTGATTTTTCCTCGATAAAAATATTAGCCAACCAGGCTTCGAAGATATTATTGAGTTAGCCAGTTTTTTGTAGATCCGCCTTTAGCTGCGGAGAAATGTGTTCAAAACTTTTTTGTATGCCACACTCCGAAAACATAAGCGACCAAGAGGACCCAAGCCAAAATGGTAATAACTATCTCCTCCGACGTTTTTAGTCGAAATTATCTGAAATTTGACATACACCTTGTAAAAGTGGTAGGCGAAACTTAATTCTCGTCAAAATTTTTATATTCGCTCTAGTTTTTCTAGAATAGCAGAAAACCACCGTTTTTTTTTGGCAATTATCCGTCGGAAATGCCTATCTCCTCTTAGGATTTTTTTTCAAATTCATTCATTTTTTTTTCCTAAGTTGCTCAATCACAAATACGAACATAAACCTTCGGAGTCCATTTTTTGGATTTCAACCTTAACGAGAAAATTTCGAACAAAAAAGTGCTTCGATTTTTTTTTTTGTAAGTACTCAAAGAAAGCCAACTAAACACTGGTCAGAAAGTTGGCTACGTCAGATGATATTTGACGTTTTAGAGTTGTAAATTAAAGCGAACGTAATTTTTTGAGTCTTTTGAAAAAAATAATTTTTTTTGATGATTTCCGGTCGGTAGTACACTTTGTTATCAACCCCAGGTCATTTTGACCATTTGTAATGCCCCCTAAGGACTTATAAACCGAGCGACCAGTACCCCCTCAAGTCAATAAAGTATCAGAAAATTAAAAAAAACCAGGGGATGCCACCCTTATCTACGTATTTTCTCTTCAGAAAAATGATTGAAAGATAGACTAGATCGCTTTACGTCTTTCATTTGTGCTGCAGGAAAGTTTCTAATAATGCTATTACAGCAGGTCCGGCGGATAGGTGAGGGCGGATAGGTGGAAATCCGGCTCCATAGGTGAGAGGTTTTTGAGCGAAAAAAACTTTTCCGGCCGGCGGATAGACGTAAGGCAAAGAATAGGGGTTATTTTCAAACTTCCCCTAGGCAAAAAAGATAGGCCGTTTTTCGAAAGCACAATATAGGCATAATTTGAACGAATTTTTATGAATGACAAAAACTATTCACTTAATTTGTCGTTTAATTCTATTGATCAGTCAGTTGATTTGCCTCAAAAATCTGCACGCATTTTTTGTTCAAATAAATTCCAGCAATTATTTCATAGCAAATTTTTTTTCCGATAGCTATTTATTTCTTTGTTTTAAAATCAAAGTTGAGACATCTTTCTTGGAATATCTTTGCGATTATAAGTGGCATGACACCACAGTCTACAAACACCATTTCTTGTAGTGGTGTATTCATTGACACAAATTTAATTTCAGTCTGGTCGATATAATTCAACCCCATAAAGCGGCAAACGTTCTCCCAAATCAAGTGAAGTTTAAATTAAATTTTTTTTTTTTTTTTTTTTTTCCAGAATATTAAATTTTCCGCATGGTACAAAATCATAATATAAAGATTTCCTTTTTTTCAAAAAAACTCACAGATATGTCCGTGTAATTGTTTGAACAATCTTCAGATAAGTTTATTTTTTTTGTTGAAAATTTGTCTCGCGAAATTTTCAAAGTTTTTCCACTCATTTCTCCTCAGGTAGTTTTTTTTATAGGTGCGACCAGATTTTCACTTTACCACAGACGAACGTAATGGAGATATAACATGAAACGTTTTTTTGCCTTCAACGGAAACTAAAAAAGCTCAGGCCAAAATTTTTTTTTTTAATTTTCGAAAATTTTTTAACACCATTTTCAAAATTTGAGATTTCAGAAATGACGGAAATGAAGTCTATGGGATCATCACGAAAGAAGAAAAATTTTAAAGAACTAAATGGCTGAAAAAATAAAATTCAAAAAATTATATTTTCCTTACGATTTTTTCATAGAGGACAAAGGGGTAAAAAGTGAAATCTGCGCACCTACTGAAAAAAACTACCTCAGTTAAAATATATAAATAATTATTGATCAAATAATATTTTATTCAAATATTAGAACGATTTAACATGTTCCAGCAAAAATTGGGCCATTTTTTCTCCGGAGAAAAAAATGGCCCGAATTTAGCTTTTGTTGTTTTGGCCATTTTTTTTTCTCCAGTCAAACGCTGTCTAGCCGACTGGAGAAAAAATGGCCAATTAAAAAAAACTCAGGCTGTAGAATATTTTAATATATTTTGGCCGAATAAAAATCAAATAAATGCATTTTAGAAGCTAAATTCAAATTATCGCGTGAGTCAATAATGCCGAAAAGTATTTCTGAGGTTTCCAACCGTCACTTTTGCAGTTATGATTAAAAATGGAGCAAAAAATCAGCCTTAAATTCTCACTCTGACTACCCTTAACTAAATTATAAAATCTAGACTTGTTTTTATTGACCAATCAGAGTGTATCTTCCAGCCGTCCGCGGATGGGTGAAATCCGGCTAATGTTAAGGTTTTGAGCGAAAAAACTTTCACCTATCGCCGGACCCTGCTGTTAGGTACCTTTTTAAAGAAAGAACCCACCGCATGTCAGCAATTAATACATCTCGCAAGCCATAAGAGATATCACAAACGGTTTTTTTGTATATGTACACAGTGGAATTTGTGCATATGGAAAAACTTTTGTTTATTCATGTCAACCAGTCACCGGTAACAGAGCTTTGAGAATTACCGGTTTTTTCCTACGGCAACATGGGAATTTTGCGAAAATATTTTGTTCGGAAATAAGCCGTACGAAAATTTTGTTATTTCACACTTTCGTGATCTTGCATGAGAGATTACAAAATAATTTCGATTAAGTAGGCCGAAAAAAATATGTGCCTTAGTGAGATTCGAAAGCTCATAAAGCTCCTCCGTATAAAAATAAATTACCAGTGAAACCGGATTGACTTGGAAAAAAACAAAAAGTTTTCCCATATCACAAATTGTACTTGGCCAACCGATACGAGAAGACGTGTCTCACTCTCTTGTATGGACTTCCGAGTTATTATGCGACAAGGGGTGGGTTCTTTAAAAAAAAGCTACCTTAGGAAAAAACAAGTTTTTTCTAAGCAGAATTCTGTTGAATACAAATTAAAATATTTGTTCGTTATAAAAAACACAATAACTGATCGAAGCTATCGATTTAATTTGATTTATGTATCAAATATCAACTTGCTATGATGAATTTACCAGTATTTTTAAAAAAAATTCCTAACCTTACATTATGGTGCTTAAATTCAGGTTGTTGGAAACGCATTTAACTGACATCGGGGCATCGAGTCTAGTTTTTAGGGTGTTACGCGTGAAGCTAACCTGAATTAAGGTCAGATGTGATTTACAATTTAACTGGAATTTTATCATTACTAGTTGGTAGTTTTCCTTTGAGGTAAAAACTACGGTCACAGACACACAAAATAAGCTGATCAAACATTATTAAGTCTGAGGCTGAGCGTCTGGATTTTACAAAATTTGGCACAAATTTTATGATTTCGACAGTTCTAATCTGTATAAGCATGAATTAAGCATTGTTTCTTACAAAGCAAGGAGAATATGTTAATTCTTAAGAAATAGTCGGAAATAAAGACACAATGCCAAAAATTAGCTGATTCGGACATAATTAAGGTCTGTAGACCGAAATTTCGAACATGTCACGCTAGTCACCACCCGCCCATGCACGTTAGCTTCCAAAGAATTCTATAACATTGAGGCGACAAAGCCTGTATGCCTCATTATAGTGTTGGGCTCTAAGTATATCATAAGTACAACGGTACGAGCTATCGTTACATCGCTATTAAAACGCAATCTCAGAGGTTTTTGAGGTACCAACGAGTACGTCTTATGTGTGCAAAGGACTGACGCAATGATCCAATTGTTCAAAAATTTGCCCGTGATTGTGAACACAATTTGAAAGTCCAGTGTCTAACTCTATAGACATTCGCTTACGTTTAAAACATCTTTAAAGAGCTTTGACTTACTATTTACGAGACATTATTGCTTTAGGACGACAAAGACGAGAAAACGTCCCATTTTTTACAAAAGCGTATAGAAAATTTTCGAATTTTCCTAACAAAAAAAACTATTTTGTAGAAAATGTTTTTTTTATATTTTAGCTAGGACGGAACATTTTCCCTAAAGTTTGCCGGTGACCCTATGAGACCAACTTTTAATCGAATCGTCCTTATAGAGGGCACGTTACTGTACTGTATATAGAAAACCAAAATTATTGATAATATTTAAATGACAAAACTTTCACCAGTTTGTTTATTAGAAATGTATTTCCCTAAATTAATTTTATCATTTGGTTTAGTCTGTGCATATCGCCCTTCAAATTATTGCACAAAGTTCAGTCACATGTTGATCCGATCAAATGAGCTTTCTGCTCCACTAATCGCAACAATGGGTTCTTCCATGGTGAAAGTAGATACGAAGCGGAGATTATATATTCATTTCGGCTCTGCAAATCAGAAATTAGAAATTTCTCTTACAAGGTAAAATATAGCTGATTAAATTGTCTTACTGAAAATTTGGTCTATAAGAACTGCCAGGCAGTTATGCTATATCAATACGTGGGCCTCCTCGCACTCAAGTAGCCACTTTTTGGCCAAACATTTTTTATATGAATTCGGCTTTTGAAAACAGACTCATCCGATTGAGTTCTTAGATCAGCTCAACTGAGCACAAACTGTTTAGAGGAAAAAATAAATTAAAAAAATGCGTTTCGAATCAAGACCATTGTTTCCATTTTTTTAACAAAAAACTGATAAATAAACATTTCAAGTGACTCTCAGAAAAATATTAAAATGTTCTGTTCGGATCATTTAATAATTTATTTTCTCTTCAATAGTTGTGCTCATTTGAGCTTATCTAAGACTTAATCGCCGTATTAAATACAAAATTTTGGCTGATATGTCGAGGAGGCACGTACATCGATATTGTAAGGCTTTCTATTATGGTCAGACGACGCCCTTTGAAAATGTATTGAATGAAAAATTTCCATATATTCGTTATTTCCTATCCCATAATAATGTAGTGGTGCATTTAATTAAATGGACCAAAAGAGCAAAAAATACAAAAAAGGTCTTCTAATTGTTACCCTAAACTTCATATTTCAGGAATTTATAAGACTTTAAAAGATACGAAGATTAGCACTTGTGTCCAGTCATTGTCAAGCCTGGGCAGCAACCGTCATGGACGAGCCTTTTCCAACAAATGGAAAAAGATGGAATTCTGACGATTAATAAGATCGAAAATAATCGCTACCTTATTTATGCACTGGAATACAAAAAATATGCAAGTAATCGCAGCGAACCGCTTCCAGTGTAGGGTTCGGACCGGGGAAAATTTGAACTTGTAAACGAATTAAATAAACACAATATAAAGAATTTGAAACGAAAAAAATTAAACGAAAAAAAAATTCGGTAAAATTTAATTTAATCGGAATTCAGCGACTAGGAAAAAGGAATAAATGATATTTCCATGGCTGTTCCCCCTATAGGATTTTTCGGTTTCAAAAATCAAAATTAAATAATTTAGTTTACTCAGATTTCTATACCAAAGACAATTCTACACCAATGAGTTAAAGTGAAATGGCCTTTAAAAATAGACGATCCGCATTTTTGAGGGTAAACATAGTGAAAAAGTTACACATAACCATTTAACATTTTCATGCTCGGTAGTAGGTAGCTAAAAAATAAAAGGTACGAAAACTCTTAATTTCTGAGAACTCGGTGGCTCAAAGTTTTTGTTATGTGGAACATTTTTCGGGGTAGCGGGCGGTTGTCCGTTAATCGGCCGTTGTAAGCTACCCGCATTTTCTCTACTGGTTCACCCTAGAGTGTTTTTCTATATAACTATATTTTACTTGCCCCCTGGTCCTCCCGGTCCGAACCTCCTTCAGGTGGCATTACTTTTCATATTAAGAAATCAAAATTTCCAATGAATTTTAGATGAAATTGTTACAGCGCTTGGACCTTTAATTATCAATTGGCAAAATAATCCGGATCACTCAAGACATATTAATGAATTAATGCTACTCGCATTAAACATAATAGTTTGAAATTATTTACGAAATTTATTTCCTGACCTTTTTGTGCTATATGTTTATATTCAATAAACTATTATTCTCAATTTTGATGTCTTTCGCCAGGCCTGTATAATCAACACAGTTTATGAGCATACCGTATTTTTGCTGAAATATATATTTTGTATACAGTAGAGTGGTAAGTTTTAAGCCACTTTTTTAGGGCATAGTATAAGTTCTTTTGGTGTTTTCCTAGTGGCACAGGCCTCGAAATCCTGTTGCCGACCTTATTTTCCCACTTAAGACAGATTCGGTCTAAAATCACTACTATAAGCCGTATATTATACAGGGTGTAAGGGTTTACCTTCTTTTTTCCAAACTGTTACACTTGATTTCCGCCGTTTGATTGGTTTGTCAGTAAGAGTCTCAGGATCAACAAATCAAAACGGGCGAGATATCAAGTGTAACCAGTTGGCAAAAAGAAGGGAAAAACCTTACACGCCTGTAATAGGCACTGAGGCAGCAAAATGCAATCATAATTTTGCTTTAGGAACGTTCGTGAACCCCTTAGAGTAGTTAAGGCACCCTTTTGGCAAAAGACTGTAAGGGATTTATCTACCACCCACTACAGGTACAGGGTGTATGATATTTTTGCTCCTCTTTTTCCAATTTGGACAAATCCTAGAATTCCCCGTTGATTGTTAAATCTGTGAAAAGAGACGTAGGTTTTTGCCAAATTGATCGTCTCTTCATCGGCGGATAGCAAGTGAGCCAAATTGGAAAAAGAGAAGCAAAAATCAATATCTACGTATATATTAATATCAGTATATTGTATAATATACTTCAGTGTGGACTTATTTTGGGGTCGGTAAAATAAAAAGATAGGCGGTTTAAAATGCTTTTATTGGGGTAGACTTACAACGGCCTCGCACGGCCGATTACGGACGAACGGCCGGTTTTGCTAAAAGCGGCCGATTTCGGTACAACAACCGATTTTGTACAACGGGCGATCCGGACAATGGCCGAAAATAAGGGACATACGCCCATGATGGACAACGGCCCCTAAAAACTGTAAAAGCTATCCCATTCTTTTTAGCACATAAAAATGCTTTTACCTAGAGATTGTCAATGAATTAAACGCAAGTTTCACAATTCGAACTCAAAATCTTCTAGTAAATAGTATAAATGGGTTTTAATGAGCTTGAAAATATTTATATGCTGTCTTAAAGCGTAGTTGTTGGTATAACACGCCCGCTCCTTTCTAATGTGATTACAGGAAACCCCAGAGTTTTTGTATCAATCATTGATTTCAATGGCCAGAAAAAGCTTTACTGTAGAAATTTCTTATTTTAATTTAAAATCACGGTTAAACACAAAAACCGGAATTTGGTTTTTAAGAATTTATTTGAAATTTTGAATTTTCAGCATGAGTAATGTCAATATGCGGCGCATGAGTGGAGCTATAGTAGATGATATTGGTTCCTCGTCAGTCAGAGCTGGATAGCTTTTTGGGTAAAAAAGCCCCTAAAAAAAATTAAACGTTAAAATTTTGAATAAGGTTCCGAAATCGCGTGGCACAGCACTTTTTCTCTCAAATTCACCGGTATCCAACAAAAAATTTCGGATTGACCGGTCAACAATGTGTAGCTGAGTGGGATACTCGGCCCCTACTGGCAATATTTTAAGAAAATCCAATCCCTGCGTAGAAACTTATTTGATAAAAAATTTAAAAAAAATCCTTGCTTCAAATTGTAAATAAATTGTAATTCAAAATTCCCAAAGTATGCGCACATTTGGCTTGCCTTTTTAGCTCTCAGCGCTATTTTTAGAGGCATTTTTAGTGAATTTTTTTTGATGGACAAAACGAAACCGTTTCAGGTAGACAAAACGACAAAAAAATTTCTGTCCTCTTTAGATCGCCTACGCCATGGCGCGCAGTAGTTTTCTTCGCAGATGAAACCGCCGTTTCAACAATGATTATAACGTTTATAATTAAAGCAACTTTTTCAACTTGTGAACAAATAAAAAAAAAGAGTAAAAAAGTTTTCTGTTCGCATTCTTATAAAAAAGAAAGTGGAATTTTCAAAAATATCTCTGCCCTGCATGGGTAAGGTATATGTAGACTGAGCTTCATTTTTCCAATTCAATATCACATTTATATTTTTTTTAATGTTGAGCACTAAATTATGGTCCATATTTATTTTTTTAAGTTAAAAACTGATTCTATCGGGAAATATAAAAGATTTGGTACCAAATAAAAATTCAAACTTTTTCGAATTATGGTCAACGAAAAAATATTGTGTGCAAAATTGTGTGTTCAATGCGAACATGTGCTTTTCGAGCAATGTCCTACGGGTCTTTGGCTTTTCGACTTAAACTTTTTGTCTAAGTCTTTATGGCCAAGTAATAGTGATTGGGTAGTAACGGTAAAAAAATGTGTTTCACAACACCACGGCTTTGGAATCTGCGCTGTGATTAGCTGCTCTTAAATAAAGAATATGGTGCGTAGGTTCGAGGACCAGTGCCGATCGAGTGATTCCATTTAGGGTACGGTTACTTGTGAACCAAAGACATAATGGGCAATGTAGCCATTTTTTGTCAGAAAAAATGAGAAGGCGTATCAAAATCCTTCAAAAATCATATCTAGTTTATATGCAGTAAAATTAAGCGCATAAGACAAGTTTCTCCAAAAATTAAAGAAAAAACTATTCATGCAAGCAATATGAAGTAAAAATGTAACGGTGTAATACTATGATTTATCAATGATATAGTAACGCACTGAGCCAATCTGTCTCTTAGATGTTTTTTTTTTTCAATGCAAAGATACCGCGCCCTTCATGATTAATCTGGTGTACTAAATAGCCCCGTAGAATTATAGGTCGGTTTTTTTTTAGGTGGGCCACTGATGATTTCCGACTGGAAGGACTAACAAGATACGACAAATGGTTTCTGCATGTGAAACCTTGGAAAAAAATATGCGGTAGAAAAAGTTTTTGGCTCCCTAGGTTGATCACGTGACCAGAAATCAGTCATCGAAATTGCTCAAAATGATCTAAAAAAAAGGATTTGGCAAAATTACCTGTGACCGGTAATCACCTAGGAGGCGTCGCTGTTTGGAAAAAAGAATAAATTTCTACACTACAAATTCGTTAAGATTCAGATGCAAAAAAACGTTTTGTCGCTACTCTAGTCCTGGTTCTCTCAGAACAGATACCCCTTAGCGTGCGCCCACCAAAAAAAAAAAAAAAAAAAAAAAAAAAAAAAAAAACAAAAAAAAAAAAAAAAAAAAAAAAAAACAAAAAAAAAAAAAAAAAAAAAAAAAAAAATAAAAAAAAGCGACCTGAGAAGTATGTAAAATATTTGTACATGAAGGTTAAAATTCTTTAGTGAAGAGCTGGCCAAAATGCGTATTTCCACGAGAGTTGGAGTAAGCTAACCAAGCAAGAAAAACGAACTTTATACGACAGCACTCAACTTTAGACGTCCCTCGAGCCCAATTTTGAAATGAAAGTCACTCAAAAACGGACTGATAGAAAATTGGCGACTTTATGAAGATTTATTGAAATATACTCTTGAAAGATAGACCTAGATAATTGAAAAGTGGACCCGTTGATAATGCAGAACCGGCTTGGAACACAAAAGAAAAAAGAGTCCACAAATTACTGATAATGGGTTTTTGAAAAACATTTAATGTTTCTGGATTTTTTCTGTAAATCTCCGTACTTCCGCATTTTCAAACGGTCGAGCAAGCGGCAAAGGTTATAGGATTTGCGGTGCTACTCAACATCAGCCATTGCAGGTACGGTAGTTTTAGAGTCAAATTTAAATTTTAATCTACGCAAAATTTTTACGGTGGATTTAATTTTAAAAAACTTCCCCTTTGAAATTACGACTTTAAGACGACCAGGTACGGTTTCTTCGTAGTCGTTTAAAATCACCCTGTCGATGTAAAACTTTTTTCCGTCTTAATTTTGAGCCCCATAATTGTTAAAGATCAATTTTTAGTATAAAAATTGTACAATTTGAGAATCTTGAACTAAGAATGTAATCAAGCTCTAGAATATCTACATATGCGAATCTTTTTTGAACGAAATTTACCCATTGTTAGTACAGTTTATTATTTTACTAACGCTTTAACATACAGTGCCCGATTTTGTAAACTCAGAAAACATCATCGCGTGAAGCGAGTTTGGTCTGACCAACTAGATTCTTCACTTTTATTTCAAAAACACCTCTGCGGTAATATCTTTTCATTTTCAACGCGGCACGGCCGTTCAACGCTTGGCCGCCCATTGTAAAATTTAATTATTTATAACATTGTGTATTTCGGGGGCAAATGAAATTGTTCCTCTCGCGGTCATTTTCCATACATCGGCCACTGTACTTAATTTTGTGTTGTAATATGTAGCCCAGTAAATTTGTGCGACCAAAACCGCAACCAAGGCGTGAGTTACGGTGGACCTTCAAAAAGCACTATAATTTCAATAAAATAACCGTTTTTTAGTTACTGAGGCCACGTTTTTGAAAAAGTCGATCTCAACTCTTCCGGTCGGCGGCGATTCATTCAAAAGCATTTAAATAATCTCGCAATTTCAAAGACAATTTAAACTCTCAGATTGAAATAAAGAAAAAATTGCGACATCGTGTGCGAGAGTCCACATTTTAAAAGAAAAGTCATTCAGTGTCACCCAATCCTGGAAAGAATTATCAGAAAAAGCTCCTTTTAGATGACGTTGCAAACTGTTATACAGATCGGATATAGGGAGATTTGTAAGTAAAGTACCATAAAATGTCGTTATAAATATTTAATCTATAAGGCCATTATTACAAGGTGATATTTAGGGCGCAGCGGTATATATGTACACGGAGAAAATGCAGTAGTTGATGAAAATTCATCAGTCTAACAGGGTTACTGACCCCAAAAAAACGATCGTGCAGAAAAAATTATTTTTCGGCCATTAGTGGTCGAAAATGAATCATTAAAAACCCTCATTCTGAGCTCAAAATATGAAGCATAACTTCCGTTTTTAGCATATTAAAACTCATTTTTTTTTTGTTTTTCAAGACCAGGACTGTGTATAAAAAATTGCTACATCTATAGAATAAAAATTTTGAGAAAAAAATTTCGAAAAATTTGTGAAAATTTTTTCAATCATTTACAAGAAAAATTTTTCGCCAAACCTTTTCTAAATATTTCTAAACTTTCGAAGGTTGAAATCGGTTCAATAAGATGTTACGTTTTTTAGGAGAACACGAAAAACGTATTTGAATAACCTTGCGGACTCACTATTCGCTGCGACCGCTAATTTAAACAAACCGGTATTATTACGGTAAAAATCAGATTTTTTTTTATTGTTTATATTTCTCTCGTCATTTGCCTAAGATGTTTTCTGTTTTTCGCTGATATTGACAGTTTCAAAGTTATAAATTTACCGCTGCGCATTCTAGTTCATATTTAAAGGGAACGATCCAAATTTCACAAAAAACATTCGGCGCACTTACTTGGATTTTAGCACATATAAATAAAGCACATTTTGGTTTTTCAATTAACATGACCGTTCACACTTGAAATTTTGTGCGTAGGCGAAAAATGTTTTCGTGTACGAATTAAATGTATTTCATAAAATTTAAACAAATATGATTTTTTATCAATTTTTTATTTAGAAAAGACAATTTTATCAAAAGTTACCAAAGATCGGATTATGATATTTCCACGGAATATACAAAAGTTTTTGGCGACGAAAGAATCAGAATTGGTGAATATTATTCAATTCGACAGCGGAGATTGCCAAAATCGTATTCGCCCGAGTCCAAGAATCTTGTCAGGTAAATATTCCATATGGTAAAATTTTCCAAAATAAAAAGTAGCATAAAAATGAGCGAAAAAATTTTTATAAATTGAACAATTTTTTCAACCATATCTGAGTTTAGGTTATAATAATATACAAGTTACTGTGGTTTGCGTCTAATAAGGACACCCCTATACGGACATATGGCAGAAAATATGGCCAAAACCTACGCTTGCCTTTTGGCGTCCCTCAATCAGGCCAATATGGCAAAAAAATTCCAAAGGGTCTTTCGAAAAAATATCAAAATTCACCCTCTTTTTCGAAAAATATGAGTGAAGAGCAAAAAAAAGAAAAAAAGGTCTTCAAAATTTTGGATTTTTTTTCAACAAATAAGGCAATATGGCAAAATCTAAGGACAATATGGCAAAAACTAAGACAAATATGGCAAAACCCTAAGGACAATTTGCAAAATCTAAGGACAATATGCAAAACCTAAGGACAATATGGCAAAACTTCCGAAAATATAGCAAAAACTAGGACAATATGGCAAAACCTAAGGACAATAGGCAAACCTAGACAATTGGCCAAAACTTAGACAATATGGCAAACGCTTAGGACAATATGGCAAAAACTTAAGGACAATATGCAAAAACCTTAGACAATATGGCAAAACCTAGGACAATATGGAAAAACCTAAGACAATATGGCAAAACCTTAGACAAATATGGAAATTTGTCTCTAAAATTAGGTGTTTTTCATAAAATTATTATAAACACCCCTTTTCGAAAATTTTGACCGAAGAGCAAAAAAAGGTCCTTCACTAGTTTTTTTGCAACAAATTCTATTAAAATGACCTCTTTTTCGAATTTTTTTGACCGAAGAGCAAAAAAAAAAAAAAAAAAAAAAAGGTCTTCCACTATTTTTTCTCAAAATATTTTTATTGTTAAGAATTGACCCCCGAAACTTTTGGCTTTCACTCTTTCACCGTTATTTTGAAATTTTAGAGCAATTTTTACAAAATAAGGACAATTATGGCACCAAAAGCTAAGACAATATGAAAATCTTGACACGCTGTCCCTTATAGACGCAAACACAGTACTCATTCTTAGAGATTGTCAACGTGATAGATTTATTTTATTCCAATTTCGTAAATTCTGTCCACAAATTGTGATGCTGATATTCGGTCTACATTAATGTCTAACGTAATTATAACTGTGGAAACTCTTTGCTTTTTCGCTACACGGAGAAGATTAAAGTCGCTGAACTTCAAAAGAAATCGCTCCAGCGCTAAGATTCAAACTTGTTAATATAAATCAAACTGTTCTACAGTGTCAAGTCGAAAGACTTTTTAGATAAAAATGTTAATAAAGCTCTAATAAATTGTAAAACAATAAAAATTTAAGCTCTTTAGTATTAAAAGTTTTCATTTTATCTACTAAAAAAATTGGTTTGAATTTAAAAATTTATAAAATTCATTCAAGAAAAATAGCTCAAAGTTGGGGCCTTACGCGTCCTATAAAAGCTTCTACTGTCATAAATTAAAAAATGTTCACTCCACATTTAAACAAAACTTACTTTGGTATCCTTCATTTTATCCAAAGTTGAGAAAACATAAACACAATATTCGGAAAAAAAATGATAAAATTGTGGTGTTGGTAAAAATGAAAAACATAATTAAATTTGAACTACAATTACTTATTATAATCTTTTGTATTAAAAAACATAAAAATTAATTTTAACAACAATATCAGTATTTTTTTATCAGTTTATGACGTTAACTTAATTTTTTTTTAAATCTTGTTGGTTTTCACGCAAATTTCCAATGCTTAAAAATACAACCTCAGTTTTTTCTAATTTATTAAAAACTCTAAATTAAGTTTTTTTTCTAGTCGGGATCGGCAGTTCAATTTATTCGTCTCTGAACTTTTCATCAAATGTGGATTTCTAAAAAAAGAATATGAATGAAAAGAGGAATTATGGTAAGAAACTAAATGTCTGTAAAAATGTATTATCTTTCTGAAACTGCCTAAATCTATCATAAAACTTACACTTGTATGTTTATAAACTATGCAATAACTTTTTGCAAAGAAAATATACTGTCGTGTTTGCTAAAGCGGACGTTTAGTGTCTTTTTGGCGAAATCCCTACGCATTTTTTCAAAATTTTCAAAAATTTTCGTGGCGTCTAAGCGGACCGTTCTGCCAATTTTAAAAAACGTCCGCTTAGACAAATCGACAGTACAAAAGATTCAAATAGCGCCATTATTCGAACTCTTTTTTTAATAATTTTTAAAAGTAAATAAGCAAAACGTTGCAAGAATAAATAAATAAAAAATTTAATATAGTATTTTTCATAAAGAGCTTATTTTATCTCTATTTGTTCATTTTAAAACTCTAGTCCGCCTAAAATAAATATTTATTATTACTAATATTGTATCTCAAATTTTAAGTTAAATAATAACGAAAAACGGAACTTTGCCCAACTACAGTAGTTGGCGTTGAAGTGACCTCTACGAGTAAAAAGGCTTTTAAAACGGAAATGTTTTAAATGAATTTTTTTAATATTTTTCCTCCAAAATTTCGTACTAATTGTATAACGCTCTTGAAATAATTGAAAATATACTCAAAAAGACCTGTAGAAAATCAAATAATAAATTTCAATAATTTTTAATACACCTTATAAAAAAATATGAAAAGAAGCTCTTTCGCAATAACTAATAAAAAATATTAAAAAAAATAAAAAAAAACGGCTTAAAAAATTAACCGATTTCAAACCCATTTTTCGGCAATCGACATTTTTTTATTTGCAAATCCCAAAATTTTATAAATAAATAAACTATTATAATTCGAATTTGCTTTCTATAAACTTCCTACTGTACTTTTTTTCAATTTTCGGAATAAACCTGACATTGGAGATACAGTCTTTTGAGTATATTTTCAATTATTTCAAGAGCATTATACAAATTTAAGTACGAAATTTTTAAGGAAAAATATTAAAAAAAAATTCATTGTAAAACATTTCCGTTTTATAAAACCTTTTTAACTCGTAGAGTCACTTCAAGCCAACTACTAGTAGTTGGCAAAGTCCGTTTTTTCGTTATTATTTAACTTAAATTGTAGATACTATTTATTTTAGGCGACTACGAGTTAAAATGAACAAATAGACATAAAATAAGCTCTTTATGAAAAATTACTAGTATTAAA
>SCLH01000161.1:34277-44425 GCA_004367855.1 Oikopleura vanhoeffeni
TTTTTTCGTTATTATTTAACTTAAATTTTAGATACTATAGTAATAATAAATATTTATTTTAGGCGACTACGAGTTAAAATGAACAAATAGAGATAAAATAAGCTCTTTATGAAAAATTACTAGTATTAAATTTTTTATTTATTTATTCTTTTGCAACGTTTTGCTTATTTACTATTTAAAATTATTAAAAAAAAGAGTTCGAATAATGGCGGCCTATTGAATCTTTTGTACTGTCGTATTTGTCTAAGCGGACGTTTTTGAAAATTGTCAGAACGTCCGCTTAGACGCACGAAAATTTTGAAATTTGAAAAAATGCGTAGGATTTCGCAAAAAGACACTAAAACGTCCGCTTAGACAAACACGACAGTAATATTTTCTTGCAAAAATTATTCGCATAGTTATAAACATAACAAGTGTAAGTTTTAGGAATAGATTTTTAGGCAGTTTTCAAGAAAGATAATACCATTTTTACAGACATTTAGTTTCTACAATAATTCCTCCTTGTTCTTCATATTCTTTTTTAGAAATCCACATTTGATGAAAAGTTCCAAGAGACGATAAAATTGAACTGCCGATCCACGGACTAGAAAAAAAACTTAATTTTAGATTTTATAAATAGAAAAAACTGATGGTATTTTTAAGCATGGAAATTTGCGTGAAAACCCAAAACAAAGATTTAAAAAAAAATTAAGTTAACTTCATAAATGAATAAAAAAATACTGATATTGTTGTTAAAATTTAATTTTTATGTTTTTTTAAATACAAAAAAGATTATAATAAAATAATTGTAGTTCAAATTTAATTTATGTTTTCATTTTTACACACCAACATTTTATCAATTTTTTTCCGAATATTGTGTTTATGTTTTCTCAACTTTGGATAAAATGAATGAATACCAAAGTAAGTTTTGTTTAAATGTGAGTGAAATTTTTTAATTTATTACAGTAGAAGGCTTTTAATAGGACGCGTAAGGGCCCCAACTTTGAGCTATTTTTCTTGAATTGAATTATAAAATTTTTAAATTCAACCAATTTTTTTAGTATAAAATGAAACTTTTAATACTAAAAAAGAGCTTAAATTTTATTGTTTTACAATTTATTAGAGCTTTATTAACATTTTTACCTAAAAAGTCTTTCGACTTGACCTTGTAGACCAGTTTGATTATTAACAAGTTTGAATCTTAGCGCTGGAGGCGATTTCTTTTGAAGTTCAGCGACTAATCTTTCCGTGTAGCGAAAAAGCAAAGAGTTTCCACCAGTTATAATTACGTTAGACATTAATGTAGACCGAATATCAGCATCACATTTGTGGACAGAATTACTAAAATTGGAATAAAATAAATCTATCACGTGACAGATCTCTAAGAATTGAGTAACCTTATATTATTATACCTAAACTCAGATATTTGAAAAAAATTGTCAATTTATAAAAAATTATTTTCGCTCATTTTTATGGTACTTTATTTTGGAAAATTTTAACCATATGGAATATTTACCTGACAAGATCTTGGACTCCGGGCGAATACGATTTTGAATCTCCTGCTTTCGAATTGAATAATAATTCGCCAATTCTGAATCTTTCGTCGCCAAAACTTTTTGTATATCCCGTGGGAAATTCATAATCGATCTTTGGTAACTTTGATAAATTGTCTTTTCTAAATAAAAATTGATAAAATCATATTTTGTTAAATTTCTGAAATACATTTAATTCTTACAACGAAACATTTTTCGCCTACGCACAAAATTTCAAAGTGTGAACGGTCACGTTAATGAAAAACCAAAAATGTAGCTTTAATTATTATGTGCTAAAAATCCAAGTAAGTGCGCCGAATGTTTTTTGTGAAATTTTGGGATCGTTCCCTAAATATGACTAGAATGCGCAGCGGGTAAATTTATAACTTTTGAACTGTCAATATCAGCGAAAAACAGAAAAACATCTTAGGCAAAATTACGAGGAGAAATATAAAAAACCAATAATAATACCGGTTATTGGTTTAAATTAGCGGTCGCAGGAATAGTGAAGTCCGCCAAGGTTATCAAATACGTTTTTCGTGTTCTCCTAAAAACGTAACATCTTATTGAGACCATGTCAACCTTCGGAAAGTTTAGAAATATTTTAGAAAAGGTTTGGCGAAAAATTTTTCTTTGTAAATGACTGAAAAAAATTTTCACAAATTTTCGAATTTTTTTTTCAAAATTTTTATTCTATAAATGTAGCAAATTTTTTATGACAACAGTCCTGGTTCTGGAAAATACAAAAAAAATGAGTTTTATATGCTAAAAACGGAAGTTAGTGCTCATATTTTGAGCCTCAGAATGAGGGTTTTTTAAATTCATTTTCTGACCACTAGATGGCCGAAAATATTTTTTCTGCACGGAATCGTTTTTTTTGGGGTCAATAACCCTGTTAGACTGATGAATTTTCATCAACTACTGCAATTTTCTCCGTAGTTAAATATATACCGCTGCGCCCCTAAATATCACCTTGGTAATAATGGGCCATTATAATTAATAATTTATAACGACATTTATGGTAACTTTACTTACAAATCTCCTATATCCGGGATCTGTATAACATGTTTTGCAACGTCATCTAAAAGGAGCTTTTTCTGATAATCTTTCCAGGATTGGGTGACCACTGGAATGACTTTTCTTTTAAAATGTGGACTCTCGCCACACGATGTCGCAATTTTTTCTTTGATTTCACATCTGAGAGTTAAATCTGTCTTTGAAATTGCGAGATTATTTAAAATAGCATTTTGAATGAAATCGCCGCCGACGGAAGATGTTGAGATCGACTTTTTCAAAACGTGGCCTTCATAAACTAAAAAAAGGATTATTTTATTTAAAAAATTATAGTAGCTTTTTGAAAGGTCCACCGTACTCACCCTTGGTTGGCCGGTTTGGTCGCCACAAATTTACTGGGCTACATATTACAACACAAAAAAGTACAGTGGCCGATATGTAAAATGACCGCGAGAGGAACAAATTTCATTTGCCCCCGAAATACACAATGTTATAATAATTAAATTTGACCAATGGCGGCCAAGCTTGAACGGCTTGCCGCGGTTGAAAATGAAAAATATTACGCAAGAGGTGTTTTTGAAATAAAAGTGAGAATCTGATTGGTCAGACCAAACTCGCTTCACGCGATGATTTTTTCTGAGTTTACAAATCGGGCACTGTATGTAAGCCGTTAGTAAAAATAATAAACTGTACTAACAATGGGTAAATTTCGTTCAAAAAAGATTTCGCAATATGTAGATATTCTAGAGCTTATTACATTCTTATTCAAGATTCTCAAATATGTACAATGTTTTATACTAAAAATTATCTTTAACAATTATGGTGCTCAAAAATTAAGACGGAAAAAAGTTTTACATCGACATGATTTTAAACGGACACGAAGAAACCGTTACCTTGTCCGTCTAAAGTCGTGAATTTCAAAGGGGGAAGTTTTTTTCAAAATTAAATCCACCGTAAAATTTGGCGTAGATTAAAATAAAATTTGACTCTAAACCTACACGTACCTGCAATGGCTGATGTATGAGTAGCACCGCAATCTATAACCATTGCCGTTGCTCGACCATTTGCAAATGCGGAAGATACCGGAGATTTCACCAGAAAAAATCCAGAACAATTAAATTTTTCAAAAACCATTTCAGTTAATTTGACTCTTTTTTCTTTTGTGTTCCAAGCCGGTTCTGTCATTATCAACGGTCCACTTTCAATATCTAGTCTATTTTCAAGAGTATATTTCAATAAATCTTCATAAAGGTCCCAATTTTCTGTCAGTCCGTTTTTGAGTGGACTTTCAATTTCAAAATTTGCTCGAGGGACGTCTAAATAAGTGCTGTCGTATAAAGTTCGTTTTTCTGGCTTGGTTACTACTCCAACTCTCGTGGGAAATACGCATTTTGGCAGCTCTTCACTAAAGAAATTTTAACCTTCATGTACAAATATTTACATACTTCATCATAATCTAACGGGGCTATTTAGTACACCAGTTAATCATTTGAAGGGCGGCGGTATCTTTAGCATTGAAAAAAAATACATTATTATTATTATTTTCGTTTATTTGCAATCTAAGGGAACAGATTGGCTACAGTTGCGTACTATATCATTGATAAATCAATAGTATTACACCGTTAATTTTTACATTCATATTGCTTGCATGAATAGTTTTTTCTTTGCATTTTTGGTGTTTGGAGAAAAATTGCTCTTATGGGCTTAATTTTACTGCGATAAATAAAACTAGATATCAATTTTGAAAGATTTTTGATACCGCCTCTCATTTTTTTTCTGACAAAAAATTGCTACATTGCCCATTATGTCTTTGGTTCACAAGTAACGTACCCTAAATGAGAATCACTCGATCGGCATGGTTCTCGAACCTACGCACCATATTCTTTATTTAAGAGCAGCTAATCACAGGCGCAGATTCAAAAGCGCGGTGTGTGAAACACATTTTTTTACCGTTACTACACCAATCACTATTACTTGGCCTAAAAGTACTAGACAAAAAGTAAGTCGAAAAGCCAAAGACCCGTAGGACATTGTACAAAGAGCACATGTTCGCATGAAACACAATTTTGCGCACAATTTTTTTCGTTGACCATAATTCGAAAAGTTTGAATTTTTATTTGGTACCAAATCTTTTATATTTTCCCCCGATAGAATCAGTTTTAACTTAAAAAAATAAATATGGACCATAATTTAGGTGCTCAACATTAAAAAAAATATAATGTGATATTGAAATTGAAAAATGAAGCTCAGTCTACATATACCTTCACCCATCAGGGGCAGAGATATTTTGAATTCCACCTTTCTTTTTTATAAGGGAATGCGAACAGAAAACTTTTTTACTCTTTTTTGTTATTTGTATCACAAGTTGAAAAGTTGCTTTAATTATAACTTATAATCATTTGAAACGGCGGTTTCATCTGCGAAGAAACTACTGGCGCGCCATGGCGTATGCGTCTAAGAGGACAGAAATTTTTTTGTCGTTTTGTCTACCTGAAAACGGTTCGTTTTGTCCATTCAAAAAAAATCACTAAAAATGCTCTAAAAATAGCGCTAGAGAGCTAAAAATGCAAGCCAAATGTGCGCAATACTTTTAGGAAATTTGAATTACAATTTATTTACAATTTGAAGCAAGGATTTTTTTAAATTTTTATCAAAATAAGTTCTACGCAGTGATTGGATTTTCTTAAAATTTGACCAGTATGGGCCGAGTATCCCACTCAGCTACACATTTTTGACCCGGTCAATCCGAAAATTTTCTAGGTGTAACCGGTTGAATTTGAGAGAAAAAGTGCTGTGCCACGCGATTCGACCTTATCAAAAATAACTTTATTTTTAGCTTACCCAGCGTATCCAGCTCTGACTGACGAGGAACCAATATCAATTACTATAGCTCCCACTTCATCGCCCGCATATTGACCATTACTCATGCTGAAAATCAAAATTTTCAAAACAAATTCTAAAAACCAAATTCCGGTTTTTGTGTTAACCGGATTTTAAATAAAATTAAGAACATTTCTACAGTAAGCTTTTTTCTTGGCCATTGAAATTCAATGATTGAATACAAAAAACTCTGGGTTTCCTGTAATCACCATAGAAAGGAGGGGGCGTGTTATACCAACAACTACCTTTAGACACATATAAATATTTTCAAGCTCATTAAAACCATTTATCTATTTATAGAAAATTTTGAGTTCGAATTTGTGAAAACTTTGCGTTAATTCATTGAAATCTCTAGGTAAAAGCATTTTAATGTGCTAAAAAAGAATGGGGATAGCTTACAGTTTTTAGGGGCCGTTGTCCATCATGGCCGATGTCCCTTATTTTCGGCCATTGTCCGGAATCGGCCGTTGTACAAAATCGGTTGTTGTACGAAATCGGCCGTTTTACAAAACCGGCCGTTGTCCGTAATCGGCCGTTGTAAGCTACCCCAAAAAAGCATTTTTAAACCGCCTATCTTTTATTTTTACCGGACCCAAAATAAGTCCACTACTGAAGTATATGTATACAATATACTGTATATTATATACAGTAGATATGATTTTTGCTTCTCTTTTTCCAATTTGGCTAACTTGCTATCCGCCGATGAGAACGATCAATTTTGGCAAAAACCTACGTCTTTTCCAGATTTAACCAATCAAAACGGTGGAATTCAGATTTGTCCAAATTGGAAAAAGAGGAGCAAAAATCATACACCCTGTACTGTAGTGGGTGAGTAGATAAATCACCTTTACATCTTTTGCCAAAAGGGTGCCTTAACTACTCTAGGGGTTCACGAACGTCTAAAGCAAAATTTGATTGCATTTTTTGCTCCTCAGTGCCCTATACAGGGTGTAAGGTTTTTCCCTTCTTTTTTCCAAACTGGTTACACTTGATATCCGCCGTTTTGATTGGTTGAATCTGAGAAAACTCTTCTGACAACCAATCAAAACGGCGGAAATCAAGTGTAACCAGTTTGGAAAAAAGAAGGTAAAAACCTTACACCCTGTATAATATAGGCTTTAGTAGTGATTTAGAGCCGAATCTGTCTAAGTGGGAAAAATAAGGTCGGCAAACAGGATTTCGAGGCCTGTCCACTAGGGAAAAACCAAAAGAACTTATATATGCCCTAAAAAAGTGCTTAAACTACCCACTTACTGTATACAAAATATATATTTCAGCAAAATACCGGTATGCTCATAAACTGTTGATTATACAGCCTGCGAAAGAACATCAAAATTATGAAAATAATAGTTTATTGAAATATAAAAATATAGCACAAAAAGGTCAGAAATAAATTTCTAAATAAGTTTCAAACTATTATGTTTAAGTGCAGTAGCATTAACTTCATTAATATGATCTTGAAGTGTATCCGGATTATTTTGCCATTGATAAGTTAAAGGTCCAAGCGCTGTAACAATTTCATCTAAAAATTCATTTGGAAATTTTTGATTTAATGAAAATAATGCCACTGAAGGAGGGTTCGGACCGGGAGAACCAGGGGCCAAAGTAAAATCAATAGTTATAAGAAAAACACTCCTAGGGTGAACCAGTGAGAAAAAATGGGGTAGCTTACAACGGCCGATTACGGACAACCGCCGGCTACCCCCGAAAAAATGTTCCACATAACAAAAACATTTTGAGCCACCGAGTTCTCAGAAATAAGAGTTTTCGACCTTTATTTTTTATCTACCTACTACCGAGCAGAAAATGTTAAATGGTTATTGGTAACTTTTTCACTATGTTTTACCTTCAGAAATGCGGATCGTCTATTTTAAAAGCCATTTCACTTTAACTCATTGGTAGTAGAAATTGTTTTGGTATAGAAATCTGAGGTAAACTAAATTATTTATTTTGATTTTGAAACCGAAAAATCCTATAGGGGGACAGCCATGGAAAATTCATTTTATTCCTTTTTCTAGTCCTGAATTTCCGATTAAAATTAAATTTTACCGAATTTTTTTTTTCGTTAATTTTTTCGTTTTCAAATTCTTTATTTTGTGTTTTATTTAATTCGTTTACAAGTTCAAATTTTCCCCGGTCCGAACCCTACACTGAAGCGTTTCGCTGCGATTCTGCATATTTTTTGTTACTCAGGGCATAAATAAGGTAGCCGATTATATTTCGATCTATTAATTCGTCAAGAATCCAATCTTTTTCCATTTGTTGAAAAAGCTCGTCCATGACGGTTGCTGCACAGGCTTGACGAATGTACTGGACTACAGTGCTATCTTCGTTATCTTTTAAAGTCTTTATAATTCCTGAAATATGAAGTTTAGGGATACAATTTAGAAGACCCTTTTTTTGTATTTTTGCTCTTTGGTCCATTTTAATTAAAAATGCACACTACATTATTATGGTATTAGGAAATAACAATATATGGAAATTTTCATTCATACATTTTCAAGGGCGTCGTCTTGACCATATAGAAAGCCTACATATCGATTACGTGGCCTCCTCGAACATATCAGCCAAAATTTTTATTTAATACGGCGATTAAGTTCTTAGATAGCTCAAACTGAGCACAACTATTGAGAGAAAAATAAATTATTAAATGGTCCGAATCAGAACATTTTAATATTTTTCTGAGATCACTGAAATTGTTTAATTATCATTTTTTGTTAAAAAAAATGGAAACAATGGTCTGATTCGAACCATTTTTTAATTTATTTTTCTCTAAACAGTTGTGCTCAGTTTGAGCTATCTAAGAACTCAATCGGATGAGTCGTTTTCAAAAGCCGAATTATATAAAAATGTTGGCCAAAAAGTGGCTACTATGTGCGAGGAGGCCCCGTTATTGATATAGGCAGTTCTTATAGACAAATTTTCAGGTAAGAACAATTTAATCAGCTTATATTTTACCTTGTAAGAGAAAATTTCTAATTTCTGATTTGCAGAGCGAAATGAATAATAATCTCGCTTCGTATCTAACTTCACCATGGAATGAACCCATTGTTGCGATTAGTGGAGCAGAAAGCTCTTTGATCGGATCAACATGTGACTGAACTTTGTGCAATAATTGAAGGGCGATATGCACAGCACTAAAACCAAATGATTAAAATAATTTTAGGGAAATACATTTCAATAAACAAACTGGTGAAGTTTTGTCATTAAATATTTATCCAATAGGGTTTTTCTATATACAGTACAGTAACGTGCCTTTATAAGGACGATTCGATTTAAAAAGTTGGTCCTCATAGGGTCACCGGCAAACTTTCGGGGAAAATGTCCGTCCTTAGCTAAAAATAAAAAAAAACATTTTCTACAAAATAAGTTAGAAATTCGAAAATTTTCTAATACGCTTTTTGTAAAAAATGGACTTTTCTCTCTTTTTTCTGACGAATAGATCTGAAAATATAACGTCACAAGGGTCTAAAATAGTTTTTAAATAAAAAAACAACTCGTCCTTATAGCGGACCCGGCAAACTTTTCGAAAAAATGCGTCCTTCTACGATCACCGTGGCAAACTTTTTGATAAAATGTGCGTCCTTAGGGTCCGTCCTTATAGAGGCACATAACTGTACTCGTAATGTAGAATCAGAAAACTCATTATGAGATGCGAATTTTAACGTAGGCGATGGGTAGAGTTAGACCACTGGGGATTTTTTGATTTCAAAATCAAGAGCAAAAACACAGGATATTTGTAGTTTTTGATACATAAAAGAGCTCTTTCCTCAACCTCAATGTTTATACGAATATCCTTGTCGGAAACCTAACACGGTTTCACTGGAGGCGGGTGGTGACTAGCGTGTTACATGTCGAAATTTCGGTCCTACAGACTTAATTATGTCCGAATCAGCTAATTTTTGGCTGTGTCTTTATTTCCACATATCTTAAGAGATTACAATTCCCGCTTTTAAAACAAATGCTTAATTCTGCTTATACAGATTAGAAACTGTCAAATTCAAATAAATTTGGCCAAATTTTGTAAAATTCAGACGCTCAGCCTACAGACTTAATAATGTTTCAATCAGCTTATTTTGTGTCTGTGACCGTATTTTTACCTCAAGGAAAACCTACTAGTAATGATAAAAATTCCAGTTTATAAATTGTAAACACATACTGTACTTAATTCAGGTTTAGCTTCAACGCGTAACACCCTAAAAAAGCTAGACTAGATGCCGATGTCAGTTAAATGGTTTCCCAACAACTGATATTTGAAGCAACATAATTAAAGGTTAGAATTTTTTTTCAAATATGGTAAATCATCATAGAAGTTGATATTGATACATAAATCAAATTAATACGATGCTTCGATCAGTTCATTGTGTTTTTTATAACGAACAAATATTTTAATTTGTATTCACAGAAATTCTTTAGAACAACTTGTTTTTCCTAAGGTAGCATTTTTTTTAAAGGAACCCACCCTTGTCAGCATAATAACTCGGAAGCCATACAAGATATGGACAAACGGTCTTCTGTATCGTGTAGCCAAGTAAATTTGTGATATGGAAAACTTTTTGTTTTTTCCAAGTCAACCGGTTCACTGGTAATTTATTTTTAAACCGAGAGTTTATGAGTTCGAATCTCAATAGGCACAATTTTTTTCGCCTATTTTAATCGAAAATTATTTCTTCTTGGTAATAATCGGTCTCTATATATGGCAAAGAATCAACAGAAGTGTGAAAATAACAAAATTTTCGTACG
>SCLH01000161.1:62831-85740 GCA_004367855.1 Oikopleura vanhoeffeni
GCGCACTTTCAATTTAAATCATAAATAAATCAATAATTTTTCTTTTTGTTTTTTGGCCGCCGAATGCAAAATTTAAAAAAAAAGCAACTTTGCATTATTTGTTAGGTTTCTCCGGAGCCTCATACAAAAAAATAATAAAAATGATGAAAATTGAAGGAGTAGGTACGAACTGCGTGTCTTTTAAAAAAGCTTTTTAAAAGCGTAGTTGTCGGTGTAGGTGGGATTTTATAAGATTACTGTTAAATTCAAAATCACCGCGAAGGTTGGTTGTGTTAGTTACAAATGTTTTTGGAATATAAGCTTTGCTAGTTTGGCGGGAAATGACCATGGAAGAGGCTCAAATCAGCGACACCCACTCCCTTAAAGCGCGCGCTTCAAGTGCCTAACATTTTGGACACTAGTTTAAAACTTAACTTTCGACGATTTTGATTGGAAGCTTTAAAGGTAGCAATCAGGTTCAAACTTTTCTAGACTAAACAGAATTTTGTTGATTTTTGAAATTTGGTTTAAGGGGGTTCTGAGATTCCAGTTCTCAACGTGAACTGAGGCTTTAATTCATCGCGACTTAATTGTAGAAGTAGGTTTGTGCTTCCAAATTAGTACTCTTTGATGAAAATGGGTGCATCACACCACCAGGTGCTGACCGCATTCTATGAGTTAGACTATAACACTTATCAATATCATTATAGACTATAACACTTATTGTCTTTTCAAACTCTATTTTCTCCTTGACCGCACATACGATCGGCGTGAACCTCAGTATGGAGAATTCAGGGGTCCATTATATTTTGACATCTAGCCCTTTTTGAAATTGGATTTAGAGATTTTGGATTTAAATGTCATGCATCGTGAAATCCCGGTACATTTGGACCCCCCTTAAATTTTGAACGGTTTTCATACTCTAGGGAAAACATTGCACGTTTTGAATTTTGGGCACTTAAAGCGCGCGCTTTAACTTCGCAATTTTTGCGCACTTAAATCGCGCTTTAAGGGTATCCCGGTTCCTACATTTTCTGCAGTTATTATGCCATAAAAATGCACCAAATCAATTGTTTATGTTTTGAACGCATAAAACAACCCAAATGACAACAAAATTTTTTTCGAAAATTTTGCGTTTTTTCGATTTTTTTCTAAGTATTTTTCTCAAAATTATGTTCAAAAATAACTTTTGTGTCAATTTGACCACTAAGACTTCAAAATTTCGTTATGCCGTAAGCCAACTTTCTCTTCCGTGTTTCCTCAGCTTTCTTTTGAGCCTACTTTCGAAAAAATCGAAGCANGTAGGTGGGATTGTATCAGATTACTGTTAAGTTTAAAATTACCGCGAAGGTTGGCTCAAATTTGCGACACCCACTCCCTTAAGATGACCACAAAAAAAATTCTCTACAAGATGCGCTAATAGAATAGGAACCCATTTTTTTACCTTCAAAATTTATCATTTCAAATCAACTCAACGATTTATTCTAAGGGGCACTGTAGTTTTTCTCAACCACGGGTGTAATGGAATCAGAAAAAACTAAAATCGATCAAATATTATTTCCAGATGAGCCAAATGTATGTATCAAAGATATTATTGATATAAATATTAAATCAGAAGTAAAAACAGAAATTGACGATGTCTGTGAAAAAGAATATGGTTCAATCAAAGTTATTCCTGAGCAACTTTTTTTCGTTGGTCAAAAACGAAAAAATACTGAAAATCATGAAATAATAAACCAAAAAAATTACAACGAAGAATTAGAAGAACTAAAAAATGAAAAAGCAAATAAAATACAAACTCTAAATGAAATTTCGGAAAAAGAATACCAAATTTGCAAAGAAGAATATTTAGAAGAATCAGAAGAAAACAAAGTTGAAATAGATGTCAACAATAGTGGTAACCTACAAATTAAAAGCATTTGTTTCCAAGAAAATTTTAAAGAAGAATTCGAGGAATTATATCACTCAGAAAATGAACCAACAGTACCAGCTGTAAAATTACTAAAAGTGCAAACTGTTAAACTGAAAGCACTTTCCACAAAACCTATATATGAAATACAACCTATAAAAGTAAGTGTTTTTATGAATAAACTAGATGCAAAAAGTACAACCAATGATGTAATTATACTACTGTGGTTTCTGTCTATAAGGACAATTTGGGGAAAATATGGCCAAAACTTACGCTTTTTGATGTTGATCCGTCCGTCTATAAGGACAATTTGAGAGAAAAAACCAAAGGATTTATTTTCAAAAATAACACTTCTATAAAACACCTCTTTTTCGTAAAGTATGAGTGAATAGCAAAGAAAAGGTCATCATATTTTTTTGGGAATATAATGTTTTTTAAAAAATGTTGGAAAATAGGAGAGATTGATAAGAATTGACGGTTTGGGAAAATCTCACCTGTTATAGACATAAACCACAGTATATGGTAAGCGTGTCATTTATTGATTAAACCAGATTTATTGGTCAAATGGAAGTTCTATATAATAGGCTTGTAAAAGGGGTCGTTTCCCCCTTAACATATATTTTTTGTTATCAAACTTCATCGCAAATAGTCGTTCAAGAGAAAATTAATAAGAAAAAATACATTTCGAATATTTCACAAAATTTTTCTAATTTCAGTTCTTCAAATACATATTGTTATCGAGATCTCGAAGTTTGTATAAGCGAAAATTTTTAAGATTTAAGAGTATGTTAAAAATTATGACGGACGGTTAAAACTGGTTATCCCGTCTTTCTTTATTAAGTTTGTGTCTAAAAATATGTCCTCAGTCAGTTTTGATAAGAATTTGACAATTTTATAAAAAATAGAACGTTTCACATACTTTCTTCAAATCCACCTGAGATTAGAACCGCCCTCAGAAACCTATCTCCCCCTGACCATATGTTGTGTATGAGGCCAAAACGTTCTATTTATAGAGAATGTTTTTTGGGCGCAGGATGCCCAAAGAAATTATTTTGAATTAAATAAAAATGATTTATTTAAGATACCTTTATCCGACATGTCAACGCTTCAATTTTATTCTGAATTTTTTAAAGAAAAGTTCAATTCGAATTCTGATATTCATGAAATTAAAATTTTGGGAAAAAAGTCAATTCTTGCTAAAAGAAGACGTTGCTGTTGGACCAAACCGACAAACTGTGAAAAAAGATCAAATTTACCTTGTTGCAATTTAAAATGTGAAAAAATTGCTTGCTTGGACCATAGTTCTAGGAAGGGATAATAATTTTTTACAGAAAAAAAAACTTGAACATTAGGATAAATTGTACCGCGTGAAATTCTGGGTGTTTATAAAATGAAAAGAAAAAACAGTTTTCAAAATGCTGAGCAGTTGCACTAGAGGCAGTGGTGCGACGCAGCGGCCAGATTTTGGAAGGTGATTTTACACAGTTTGATATCAAATCTCGCTGACATAGATAGCTCAAACTGAGCACAAATATTTAGAGAAAAATAATCCGAATCAGACCAGTGTTTCTGATTTTTTAAACTTAAACCGATTATTAAACAATTTCAGTAATTTCAAAAAAAGTGGTACGATTCGGACCAATTCCTTTTATTTTATTATTCACTAGATATTTGTGCTCAGTTTGAGCTATCTAATTACTCCATCGGATGTATAGTTTCAATAGCCGAAATGTATAAAAATTTTCCTTAAAAAGTGGCAAAAAATGCCCAGGGGCCCCGTAATCGATATATCGAAAATGATGCCTATGTGTCGAATTTTATCATGACGTCAAAAAAAAAGACAGAGTCCAATCACATCACTCGATTGTCAAGAATCCTGTGATTTCATGGATCACTTTCTTTTTTTGTGACGTCATGATAAAATTCGACACATAGGCATCATTTTCGACATATCGATAATTATACCTTGTTAGGTCTAGACACTTTTTACCTGTCCTTTTAACTAGGGAAAAAGTGTTTCGACCTACCAAGGTAAAATTATCAATATAATCTTTTATTTCAACAAAAATAATATTAAAAATGTCAACTTCTGAAGACACAATAGATATCCCATATGTTAGACATTTAAAATGGGACGAAACTGTTGTCACTTATGGTGATCGTAAAACGCCCACACTTCTGCATGTAACTCGTGGTCAAAAAAATGAATCATTAATTTGGCATTGCGAGGAAAATGGCAAAGTTTTCCAGTATCGCCAACACAGTTGCAATAAAAAAACAGTAGAATTAATGTGTGTTTATTCACGTAATAAATGTTATAACTGTCCTGCTCGATTAACAGTTGAGCCGCTAAAAGAAGGCCTGATATATAGTCGGAAAATAAATAATCGAAACCGATTTTTTGTAACTCGGGACGGTGAAATAAATAAAAAAACATACTTGGACTGGAGAGTTATTCCGAATTCCGGAACTTGCAAACATTCAAAATTTTGTGACAGTCAAACTTTCACAGAACCTAAACCTTTCTCTAAAATTGGCATAATGAGCAAATCATTATTTTTGTAACATGTATCTACTCATATGTTGTTCGCCGGCAATCCCGCGACTGCCCTTTTCTAAGTTTCTAGTATATATTCACAATCCGCATACAAATACACTAAAAACTTTGCTGAAATGAACGATTCTGGTATGCTTACATTAAAACCAATCAAAACTGGGCTTTCGAAAAGCGAAAACTTAATCGTGTCGCTGATTAGGCTGTTTTTGGAAGTTTTTCGACGTGGTTTCTTGATGAACTGGCAGAGATGGTATTGAAAAAACTTGCTCAACTCAAAGAACGAGTCTTTAATAAAAAGCGAAACTAGTCTTTAAGATCAATTCAACACTTATTGTAATCTGATACAATCCAACATACGCCTACGTAATCACCTCGAATAAGCCTCTCAAAAAACACCAAAAGCTATCTCCTATAATATTTTTCATCAATTTTTTGTGCCATTCTCCTAAAGAGCAAAACCAACAATTAACTAAAGCAAGTTTTTCGAAATTTTAATTTTGACGGACATTTTTTTTTGCATTTTTTCTCGTCACAAACAAAATTTTGAAAAACTAGCCTTAGTTTATTGTTGTTATTGCTACTATAGAGACACAAAAAAAATAGAAAAAATGATGAAAATTGTAGGAGGGGAATCTTTTAAGTGTCTTTAAGGGATGCGTTTCAGATTATAATTAGTGTTGAAATGATCTGGAAACCGTGTTCTTCAAGTTAAGTAGGTTTTTTTTATTCCATCTTAGCCATATAAGCGAGAAACCGCGTCGAAAACTCTTAAAACAGCCTTATCAGCGACACCCACTCCCTTCAACATACTATCATGTAGCATTATTCATAATCAAAAAAATATGCTCAATGTTTTTGTTCTCGGAAAGTCTAACTTATGCCAGAAAATTTATTTTTTGTCCTTTTTGAAAGAATTTGCCTGAAATGTTCCAGAAGAAATGATTTAAATACGATAGACATTCTCAATAATTCTATAAAATTGAACAAAAAAAAAGTTTGTGGAGTTAAAAAATGTAGAAGACAATCGGTTATTCAGTGTGCGGTTTCAGATTGTTTCGATATAATGTGTACCTATCATACAGTGAAGATATGCTTGGATTGCAAGATGACACAATTTATTAATTTACAAAAAATAGCACCAAAAAAGGTCTGAGACTGAAAGTCAAAAAACATCACAATGCCATAAAAACGAATTTTGAAAACTGGAATTGTGACCTCTGAATTTTGAAGCATAAATTTTTGGTCGAATTTTATTTAAAATTTTATCTTTTGCGATGAAATGCGCGATATAAGCACAAAAATTATTATACAAATTTACAAAATATATCACTTACGATTATATTTATCATTATTGCATTGAAACCAATTTGCAATTGTCATACAAATGAATTCAAACTTTGTATTTATCGTACTAAAATGTTTTATAGCATACGTTTTCTCCAAATTCATCAATTTTTATGGCCTTGCATTTTTCATATCAAAGAATAGGAGAAAAAAATCGATACAAAATTTTGTCGTCCAAAAATGTATACTCCTGAATTTTACCCGATTTTCTTCTTTGTTTTTGCCAGATCAAATACCGTCATGTCATGGAAGCTTTAAAAACAGATAGGAATTAAAAACTGGGTATTCCTTTTATTCCCTCATCTGTTCGAATTCCCTAATTTATTGATCTACTAATTCTAGTCTTTGAACATCTTATTTTTTAGCTGATTGCCTTCATTGCTTGCGCTTATTATTTGTGGTAATATTCACATGATGCTCGAAAACACAAAATAACGTTTTTTTAATTTCAAATAATTTACTTCCTAAATTTTCAATTATAACGAAATGATCCAAAATTAAAAGAAATCACCTCGTAAGGGATCACTACTTTTGCTAAAATGTGAACATTTCAAAAGATTTCCAGATAAATTTAATTTGGAATCTAGGAAAGCCTAAAATCCTACTTAACTTATTATTTCAGATTTCCGTTGAATAATATTTCAACTATCGAAATATAAAGCACAGTGAAAAATAATAATTAATTTTGTTTTATGTTTATAGAATGGGCGGCTTGGCACAGGTGGTTGTGTTGAAGTGAGTTTCGGTGAAAACTCAAAGTAGTGGAAAATGCGTCAAAATGTGTTATAACGCCGGAAATCGAAATTTTCAATAAAAATGAAGCCTTAAAACTGAGCAAAGTTTGTTACAGTCCAGTGTCTTCAGTGGAACGCGTCCTAAGGATTTTAATAGTTCTACCCTGCGAACAGTACTTTACTGTTCCCTAAAAATACGCCATGGTACGATACTACCATACATATCATACTTTAGTATGGCATATTTTGTATTGGCATATTAGTTAGGCATATTTTTAAAGTAAAGTTCTTTTCGTAGGACAGTACTTTTAAAACCCTTATGACGCGTCATACTAAAGACGCTTTACTGTACGCTTCTCTTGAATTCAACCTTATGATGTATTTAACTGTATGATTGGTATGTTTTGATTTATTTATATTAATGTTTTTAATAACCGAACAGTGTTAAAAGAGATAAAAATATCCCAAAATGTACAATAATTTGATCTAAAAAGTTCGTTAGTTTAGTTTTAATGGTTCAGGTGACTTCACTGTTTCGTGAAAAACTTATACAAACCTGGATCTCCAACGTTATAACCCTAAATGCCCTATGTTACCAAAAAGTAAAATCTAAAAAATTATTTTGTTTCTATATGATATCTTTTGTGATGATTTGAATCCCCCGAGTTTTTATATGTTAATTTTAATGAAAATTTAAACTGTTTTTTCAATATATGCAAGTCAACCCTCACCTGCGCAGCTGTGTTTTTTAAAAGATACAACCAGATGTACCAAAAATGTAACAATGATATGATCAATGACATTGATATCTTATTTTGGCGAGTGGATTATCAGAACAGAATCCTCTTAATTCATTCATCAATAATGATTTTCGCGAGCAGTTTTTTACAACACAGATGCGCAGTTAAGGAATGAATCTTGCGCGATTGAGAGTAGTGTTTTTTCGGCCCTCATATCGCAAAAAAAACGATAAGATATTTTTATTATTTCGTTATTTGGGGCACAAAAAAACAAACTCCAATGTAAATTTCTGTCCAGTGATCTAATTACTGGATTTTCAAACAATTCCATTCATGATTTGTTTTCCACCTTAACAATTTTATGATACAAAATGCTCAGGTAGCTTTTTTTTAACTCCGCCCACCCTACTCAGTCATTTTTCTCGAAGACCATACACTGATATCACCAAACGGTTTTCTGCTATGTGTAGCCAAGTTTAATTTGTGGGATTAAACTTTGGTTTTTCTTGGTCAACTGGTTCACCGGTAAATGACGTTCTAAACGGAAGTTCATAGGTTCGAATCTCAGTCAACTCATTTTTTTTTTATTTCAATCGAAATGTATGTATTCTTGATAATAATCTGTGATAGGTGGTAATTGATTAACTTAAACGTGCAAAAGAACAACATTTTAATTTAATATTTAACATTTTAATATTTACCTCAGGAAAACCGGTGATTTCAAAGGTTGATTACCGGTCAACCGGTTGACGGAGAGAAAAAAAAAGTTTTGGTCGCCAAAAATTTACTTGGCTACACATAGCAGAAAACCGTTTGGTGATATCAGGTATGGTCTTCAAGAAAAATGACTCAAGTAGGGTGGGCGGAGTTAAAAAAAAGCTACCTCAAGCAATATTAATTTAATTAAAAAACAATATTTCATATGCTTAAACAATGAACATATTTTTAAAACAACAAACATGTACATGGTGTCACATTTTTGCTTCCGTTCTTGGTTGTGGCAGAATTTACTATCCGCAAATCAAAACGTTTGGTAAGCACCTACGTGATTGCCAAATTTGAACATTTTGATTGGCGGATAGTAAATTCTGCAAAAATAAAAAAACGGAAGCAAAATTGTGACATGCTGTCTGTAAATTTTTATCTAAATGTCGGCACCTATTAAATATTGTGGTGGCCTGCCAGTCGAGAGCCCACACTCGGACGGTTTCTGTTAATTTAATTATGTCTAGATTTCTGCAAAGAAATCTGTTTTATATACTGTATACATACACCACAAATAAAATACTGCGCAGTCATTATTATTAATTTAACAGAGGAATAATTTCCACTATCAATTTGATATAATTGTGCGCACCTGAGGCCCGATTCTCACTCTAAAAAAAACGCGTTAACTACTATTATTTCAGCTAATTTAGCAATCTGCTCGACACAAAAGAATTCTCCTTATAAATTTATTCCTTATTTCTCTCACTTTATGATTATGGAATAACCGAAACGTCAAATAAATACATTTTTTAAAATGAACCTATAATAAATTTGATATAAGGTACTAGCAAAGGCTTCTGAATGTTTTTGAGAGAATGATACATTTGATTCCAGAACATCAAATTTTCCAGGGTCAATAAACGATAAATCGCATTTTTTGTAATAAGGCTTCCTTTTGTAGAAATTAGTATTTGAGCAAATGAAAAGCGATAATTATTCTGGAGAGCCAATCACAGAGCGCTATGCGAGTGAAAACACCATTTTCCATTTCGCTGAACTCTAATCTGGCCTAATTTTTTGAGATATTTAAGGGGGTGGGTGTCGTAATTTTTTGAGGCCTTTATAGATTTAATTTATGATACATTAGCATCGATTATGACTAGAGTGGACCCAAGGAATCTCATGGTGGCAATCATTTTTCTCAAAACAATCTAGAAAAAATTCTAGGATTTTCAAAATTCGAATATTTTTTAGCTTTAACTCGCATAAAATCGGTATTCTACCCATGGAATGAACAATTTTATGGGTGAATATGACCCGCCTAAAACGATGCATGAACAATAATATATCGAAAATTGTTAATCGAATCTAGAATTTCAATTATTTTTTAAGCAAAATTGTTAAACCTAATATCGAATTTGACGCTGATTGGTTCAAAATTTTGATTAGCCGTAACAGATTTTTGGTATCAGTGAATTCCCAGCTTCAATTTGGTGGTACTTTTCTCCAACACGACGAACTTTTTTTTCGAACTTTTCATTTCCGGTTCACTTTAGTCATATTTCTAGAATTCTAGGATGAAATTCAAAATCCGAGCCAAAACAGTATTGACGACACTATATTTATCTACGTGAGTCGAAAAAACGGTCTTATTCTGAACATCCGTCTAGGAGAAGTATCACTTTGAGACGAAAAATGTAAAAATCGGCGTTCAAGAGTGATTCTAGAAAAACACAAGAGCGAAATTCAAAAAATGGGCCAAACATATTAGTAACCTCACTCATCCCGTACTCTGTGTAAATTTTCAGACGCTTTGTATGTTGGGCCCAATAGAAGTATAACTTTGAAAAAACGCGTGGCTGTTCTAGAATTGACTCAGCACTACCAGTAAATCGTTAAGACGTAAGATTTTTCACAACTGCCCATAGAATTATTATAGGCGGGTTTGAAAGGTACCAGATTACGACACCCACCCCTAACCCGTGTGAGCACGAAAAAACAATTCCGCCAAAGGCACAGACACCTAATATATGGTGACTGTCAACCAGCGTATTTACAGAAAACCCAAGGTAGTTAGAGTTTCATTTTTTTTTGCAATAAGGCAAGTTCAAACGATGTATTTTTGGCATCCGAGACTTATGATATTCTTAGAATTTGATTTTAGCTTCTAGAAAATTTCACTGATAAGAGCAAGACAGGCATATCACGTGATACAGCGTACAGTGGTGTTCACCAATAATTTTTGGTGATTGGAATCGCTTGCACAAGGATCTGACCTATGTCATCGTTTTTTCTGATTTGAATTTATATATAATCAACAAAATATATTTTTAAATGGTTTAAGATTTTATGAAAAAACATCACAATTTTGCATAAAAAATGGTTATTGTTTCCCCTTATAAAGCAGATAAGTACACTTCTGATATTATTTCTGGGTCGATATACTAAATCAAGTTGACTCTGGGACAATATTTAATTGTCGAATTAAATTTTTAATAATCTAAAATCTTTTTCGTGAAATAACTTAAAATTGAAATTTTTGAAATACTCACTTTGGAGAAAAATATCTGTCCTGGTACTACCAACTTAATCTTTGTTTGTGAAGTGTTAACCATGGACACAACACTTTCCCTAAAAAACTGGCTATTTTCAAATTTTGAATTGAACGCAATAGGTTCGCATTTAATTTTTTAGAGAAAACGATTGGAAAAAAGCTCAAAAAATCACCCTTCCGTAAATTTGAACAAATTTCCCAAAAAAAAAATAATGTCACTTTTTGAAATTGCTTGCCAAATCTTTAAATGTATTTCAAAGGAGACAATTCTACGATGGTTTTTTTTTGCATATTTAGATGAGTTAAAGTATGCAAGTTCACCTATATATAGGTGTGTGCTCACACGGGGTTAAGTTAAAATAGCCAGCAAAAGTTGTTTTTCGTAGTTTGCGGCACATACACGGCATTTCATTTACTCGTGGACTATACTTGGGTTAGGTTCAAAATTAATTAATTAGTTTAAAAAGAACCGAAATAAGTTATCATCCTCGCCCAGGTTTTATCTTCGATATAATGTTTTTTTTTAATTTTCGATATTCTGACAAAAAATATATTTATCGAATTAATTTCATGAAAAAAGCATCGTTTGATTTAGACCGGGAATGGACTTGAATTTGTATGACGAGGACGATTCGTATATATTCAGTTCATACCAGCCTTTTCAAAATGACGAGAAAGAAAGTGGATCAAAAAGAAAAGCAGAAAAATCGAAATCGGAAAAACAAATTAAAAAAGGCAAAGATCAATTAAGTTTTATTGAAGAACTTCTTGATGAACCAAAAGGAAATAATTCACGAAATAATCACGATCAAAGTCTGGTAAATTTATTCAAATAAAAAAAATGATATATTACAACCTTATATATGTACTTATATAAGTAAAGCTTTTTATGGGTATCCCGGTTCCTAATTTGACATATTCTCGATAAAATATTAGCCAAACAGGGCTTCAAGGATAGTATTCATATTAGCCAGTTTGTAAAACTAGCCTTCATCTTGCGTAAAACATGTGTCCAAAATTTGTTGCATGCATACACTCCCAGACGCATAAGCGAGACAGGGGACCTAAGTCAAAACGGAAAATCTATCTCCTCTCAGGTTTTATTTTGAAATAAATCTAAATTTTAAAATAACCTTTATAATTAGTATTTAAAGCTTTTGAGGAGCGTTTTTGTCGATAAGTGCTATATTTTTTCTTGGGATGGGCTTTTTGTGAAGACTAAACGTGCTATTTTGTTTTATATCCGAAATATCAAATAATATCGATACCACCGTTTTCTTTTTACTTTGTTCATCGAAAAAAATCTATCTCCTCCTAGGTTATTTTCAATTCACTCAAATTTTTGCAAACGGTAGCTCGAAACAAAATAGAAACATCCGCCGTTTTTTTTCAATTTCGACCTCAAACTCAAAATATTTTTTTTCAAGGCCACTTGAAAAATTTTCTTGAAAAAAAAATTGCTTCGATTTTTCGAAAGTATGTTAAAAGAAAGCTGGGAAAACACTGAAGAGAAAGTGGCTTGCGTCAAGCCAACATTTTGTATTTTAGGGGTCAAATTAAACGTTATCCTATTCCACTAAATTTTGAAAAAAATACCGAAAAAATCGAAAAAAATCACAAAAAAATTTCGAATTTTTTTTGTTCTTATTGGTTGGGTTGTTTTGTGCTTTCAAAACATTAACGATTGATTTGATGCATATTTTTATGACATAATAACTGCAGGAATTGACTTCGGGATCCCTTAGGTAGCCTTTTTTTTAAAGGAACCTCGGACATTCGGGCATCGTAGCCGCGAAACTATTATGTATCTACGGTTTTTTTTCACGTGTAGTTGAATTTCTGATTTAATTTTTGGTTTTTTTTTCAGTCAACGTGGTTACCGGTAATCGCTGTAACAACCGGTAAAACAGGTTTACAGGGAACTACACCATAGAAATATGCTAAAACACTTTCTTCTGGGTAGTTTTTGAAGAGAATTTTTTGAGATTTTTTTTATTTTGACATGTGACACCTCGTCTGGTGTCAAATTACAGATATTTGTATATTCACTAACAATATTAAGCTAAACCATTTGGTTAGTACCTATTTTTTTAATCAAAAATGATAATTAAAATAATCTACTAATTCACAGAAAAATAATCACCAGACGAGGTGTCACATGTAAATAAGATACTGTCAAAAATTTTCTTTCAAAAACTACCCAGAGCAATGTTTAACAATGGCTATATATATTTAGGTGATATATAACAATATCTGTAATTTGACACCAACGAGGTGTCACTGTCAAAATATAAATATCTCAAAAAAATTTCTCTTCAAAACTACGCCTGCATAGCCTTATGTGTTAACAATGGGTTTACTTATATATTGAGTGAAATATTACAAATATCTGTAATTTGACACCAAGACGGTGTCACATGTCAAAATAAATATCTCAAAATTTCTCTTCAAAACTACCCTAGAAAGAATGTTTTAAGCATATTTCTATGGTTTGTTCTCTGTAAACCTGTTTTACCGGTTTGTACAGGCGATTACGGGAAACCGGTTGACTTAAAAAAAACAAAAAAATCTCCAATATCAGAATTCAATTGGCTACACGTTGCAAAAAAACGTTTGCTGATACATAATATGGTTTCCGCGGTACGATGCCGAATGTCCGAGGTTCCTTTAAAAAAAGCTACTTAATAACATACCACTTTTAATGGAAAATCAATAATATTGCAAATGTTAGCCCGGATTCGAAAAGCTGCCTAAAAAAGGATAACACTTTTCTTAGAGATTTCGCTCGTGTCAACGAATTTCTGGTCGAAACACTTGGGGATCATGATCAATATAGCCTAATTCGATTTTCATATACATTTTCATATAGCAAAACTTCATTTTCAGCCAAAGTTGAATTTTGATATACTAAAAACCATAATAATACATATTTCGCTATTTCAATTCGCTCTTTTAGGTGGTGATCGATTCGGACGACAGCGATTTTTATATCGGCGAAAGCCGGCCAAGGCATGCCCCTTATTGTGCTGAAATTGTAGAAATTGACAAATTTGAACAAAAAAAAAATATCCAAACTCCTCCAAACTGTGCACTGCTTAAAATTGTAAATAAGTGTGATATTCTAATTTTTGACTTTCGAATCAACGACAAAGTTTTTTTTTACAGTTTTCAAGGAATCCAGGGAACTTTTAGTTTTGCTCTTTGCTGTGTAACAAAAACATGTCAAGCCAAAGCATTAATTACACCAAATAGTTCCTTGAAAAGTATTTTCACACCAAAATCCCCTAAAAAAGGATGGAAATCTGACTCTAGAATTTTTGATACATGGAATTATGATCTCAGCACTTTTGAACTTTTTGGAGAGCATAATTGTGCTTCGGGAGTTTATGCAGATAAATATTCAACAGACGTTTGTCATGTTTTTACACGGTCTTTAGGCCCGACAAAAACAAATTGTAAAATCGTGAAAATTGCAAATCACCGCGGTTACCCTAACTTTCATTTTGAAATAAATGGAAAAATCTATTTTTACGGATTTCGCGGGGTTAAAACAGACTATAAAATGGTTTTGCGATGTCAAAAATCAAAATGTAACAATACCTCTTTTATATTACCTTCAGATTTTCTGAAACAAATTATTCAAGATAAGCCAAAGGGGCACAAAACTCATTACCAAAAATTTCTGGACAAATCGGACTCTAGAGTGTATGATATGGAAAATTACGATATAAATTCCTTTGAAATTTGTGGAGCCCATAAATGTTCAGGGACAGAACTTAATGATTACTTTAAAAATACTGTGGTTTCTGACTATAAGGACAATTTTGGGAAAATATGGCCAAAACCTACGCAAAGCCACAGTAATAAACCGGAACAAACGGTTTACCCGGGAATAGTTCCTGTTCCAGATATCTCAAATCCTATCGCAGAATTTGAGTGGATGCGACAAATTTATCAGTTGAACGAGAGTATAAAAATAACCCGTTTATTGGCTATCACAGAAAGAGTTAGAACAAATTTTCTAAAAGAAAGATACAGTAACTACCACATTCAAATCAATAATTTAATCTATAATTTCACTTGCGAGGGAGTCAAATCAGATATGAATTTTTACCTCTGTTGCAGAGGAAAACTATGTAAGGGATCGGGAATTTTGACTCCAAAACAAAATGTTTTTAATGATCGAATTTGTCGATCTGATCCCAGATTTCGGACGCCGTTAAAATATAGGTTGATGGATGTTTGCTCACCGGATATTTTGAATTTGAATAATTATTTTTGGGACTCTTTTAAACTTATTACACCCCACACTTGTAAGGGAATTTCTTTGAAAACGTTTTATTTGGAAATGGAAAATTTAGCATGTGTCACTGAGATACTGATTGATTCTTCGAGTGAAATTGCTGAATGTATAGAAAAAACTGAGCCCATTTGTATTGACTGATTTTGCAACATAATAGTCAACCCTTTTGATAAATCGACCAGCTTTTTGATTTTGTAATTTTTTTGGAAAAAAATCATTTTTGAAAAATGACTGTGTTGTGCGTCTATAAGGACACCCTATATGAGAACAAAATATAACCATAACCTACATTTTTTATTTTGACGTGTCCCTCTATAAGGACAATATATTGCATATCGAAAATCCTGCCTATGCGTCGAATTGTGTTGCTACTTCACAAAAATAGAAAGTGACCAATGAAATCACTGGATTCTCGAGAAGTGACCAATAAAATCGCTGGATTTCCCTATTTGTGACGTAGCAATACAATTCGATGCATAGGCAGGATTTTCGATATGCCTTGTTACGAAAATTTTCAAGTGAAGAAAAAGCTTCATATTCTATTCAGTTTAACCCCTATGAGCACATAAAAAAAAGTTCCGCCAAGGCACCAGAGCCTGTATATAGGCATTTTTCCAATGCGGATTACAGAAAGCCCAAGTTAGTTGGAGTTTCAATTTTTTTTTGGCAATAAGGAAAGTTCAACGAATATATTTTGATCCGACATTTGATATTCCTAAGAATTTTAGTTCTAGAAATTTACTGGATAAGAGGCAAGGTACAGCATAATCAACTATACAAAGCTCACAGTGGTGTTCAAGAATTATTTTGCTATCGGAATCGATACACAAGATCTGAACTAACGTCATCGTTTGTTTCTGATTGGACTATATATAATGATTAATATAATCAAATCAAAAAATTATTTTAAATCTTTTTAGTCTAAAACCCATGGCTAAATTTGATTGAAAAAATCACAATTTTTCATAAAAAATGGTTATTCCCCCAATAAAAAGCAGATTAGTACACTTCATTATTATTTTGGGGTCGATATACTTTGATTAATCAAGTGACTTTGTGGACAATATTTTATGCTTGACATTAATTTTTTAATAATAAAATAATTCTCGTGAAATACTTAAAATGAAAATATCACTTCGAAAAAACTTCTGTTCCTGTAATACCATTATATTTTGTTTGAAGTGTCAACCATGGACAGAACACTTTCCTAAAAATTGGCAATTTTCAAATTTTGATTGACTTAATAGGTCGCATTTGTTTTTTTTTGGAAGTAAAAGTTCAGAAAAAAATCTCAAAAAATCAACCCCCGTAATATTTGAAGAAAATTTGCTTAAAAAAATAAACTATTTTTTTTTAATCGCCTTAAAATTTTTTATGATGTATCTGGACGAGACACTTCTACAGTGCTTTTTTGCGGTTTTTAGATAATTTTAAGTATGTTCGAGCCTATGTCGAAAATGATCTCTACTGCGCCTTTTACACCAGTAGGCGTAACTATGAGCCAGTGTCCAATCAGAATACTCGATTGTCGACTAAATTTAAGAATCCCGCTATTTCATTGGTCACTTACGCCTACTGGTGTAAAAGGCGCAGTAGGGATCATTTTCGATATATAGGCTCTGTGCTCAGACGGGTTAAAAACACCTGATTTCAGAAATATATATGGCTGAAAAGCAAAAAAACAGGCGCCACTATTTTTTGCCCAAAAAATAAATGTTATTTTTGATAAATGGCTTCAGAAATTTTTGAATAATAAGGACAATATGGCAAAATATCAGCTGTCCTTATAGACGAACCCCACTGTAGAATTTATGTAGTTTTTCAGAACATTATGAATAAAAAGGACTTTTCTTTAATTATTTGTACTCGTATTCCTCTGTTATTTATTTTCATTATTACACAAGTTATTATACTACACTAGGTTCTTGATAAGAAGTATTTAGCTACAATCGTTTTCATTAATAAGCACCAAGTGTAAAGAAAATAATGCCAGTAGAGCCTAATGATCATTATTTGGAACAATTATGATTTGTATATTTTAACTGATAAAAAAAATCTAGTTTCATATATTTGAATGTACAGTTTGATGAAATAAATACGTTTTTTGAATTAATTTTATAGTGATGTTAACTGCAAAAATATACTCCATGTCCATTATTTTTCTCCGAAATTGAAATTCGTAACATATTCCTGTGATTTTCATTGGTCTAAAAATATTTCACTCTTAATTTGTTCGCCGGAAAAAATTACGGATTTTAAACTTGTTGAGGTAGGTTTTTTTAACGGAACCCCCCTCTGTAGACCAAACGGTAAAGACATTGGAGAACAGTTTTTTGTATTCGATAGCCAAGCAAATTTTAACCGTAAAAAAAATTTGTCGATTTCTGATCTCGACCGGTTGACCAGTAATCAGCAAAAAAACGGTAATTTTCATATTTCAGAGGAATAAAAAGTGCTCTTTACTCCATAAAATGGTGTCGAGGGTCAAAACAAATATTATCAAAAGTTTCCCCGTGAAAAGGTTCCCCAATGATTACACAGAATACGTTTCCGATATCTCTCAACTTCTAGTCACTTCTAGGGGGGGGTTATCTTTAAAAAAAGCTACCTAAGAATAAGTTCAAGCTATACGTTGGCTTCGTAGGGTGGTCGGTATGATCATACAAGTCGTTAGTAAAATGCACAAATGTCACATTTTTAAGTCAAGGCAACCTGAAGGAAAACTTTTAGAGCTACAAATTTGACAAATTTTGCTCCTAATAGTAAAACATAAAACCACCCTATGTACTACCCTAAAATATTTTTGGGCTAAATAATAATTTCAAAAATGAAATGACAACTTCGCAAAATTTTCATGTGTCCATGCGATAAATTAAATTTGATTTCATTTTAAAGGATTCAATCTTAATAATTTTTTAATTAAAAGTTTTAAATTTAAATGCTCTAGAACTCTTGTTCTTGCCTTTTCAAGTTCAATCGCAACTTAATTCATTTCAATAGTGACCCAAAATACCACATGATAATTTTTTCTGACCAGCTGTCCTAAAGATCAAAAACATAGTTTAGATATACCGTATACCTATTACGGGGTCCTCTGGTCGTTTTTTGCCATTTTTTTGGCCAACATTTTTATATAATTCGGCTTTTGAAATCGAATAATCCGAGTTAATTCAATAGCTCAAACTGAGCACAAATATATAGTGAATAATTAAATTAAAAAATAAGTCCGAATCGCATCATTTTTATATGTTTTTATGAGATTACCGAAATTTTTTAATTATCAGTTTTTGATAAAAACAAATTGGAAACAATAGTCTGATTCGGACCAATTTTCTGAAATCATTTTTCTCTGGATATTTCTGCTCAGTTTGAGTAATCTAAGAACTCAATCGGATGAGTCGTCTTCGAAAGCCGCATAATATAAAAATTTTGGCTTAAAAAGTGGCAAAAAACGACCAGAGGACCCCGTAATTGATATCATATACGTATAAGTTTATTCATTTTGTATAAGAAAAAAATAGTGACATAATATTATATTTAGAATTCGAGTCGGTACGTTACCCAGTTGAGGTGTTTCAAAATGGAGGTTCCCGATCTTTCTTGCAAAAAAGAAACGGATTCTGAGCTCTTGACAGTTAATGAACCAAGCGAGGAAATTATAGAAATCAGACCAAATGAAACAGATTGTGTAAAAACTGAAAAAATTGATTGTTCGGAATATAAAAAAAGAAAAAATATTTTTATGCCAATACTCCCGAAAGAATTAAAAGTGTGCAAGACCGAATTTACAAACAAGTGTGAATCTAGAATCATCGAGCAAAATCAACACAATATAGAAATCAGGCCAAGCGAAAATAATCGTGACAAAACTTCACAAATTTGTTCAAACAATGCTAGTGAACAAAAAATGCCTGTAAAGAAAGAAATAAAATGCAAACTAGTCAACATTTTAAATCTCCGCGGATACCCTAAATTTTTTATTGAAATTGATGGAAAAATATATTCTTATGGAATTCGAGCGATCAAGTCAAACTATCGAATTGAATTACGCTGTACGAAGCAATTTTTATCATCGGCTTGTAATAATATATCTTTTATACAACCTTTAGATAGTCTACTAGACATTATTCATGATAAGCCGAAAAAAATAAGAACTAATTCCCCAAAATTTATTGACAGATCGGACCCGAGGGTTTATGATATAAAATATTACGATGCGGACTCATTCGATTTTGGAAGAGGTCATAGATGTCCAGGAACAGAACTTGATGTCTATTTACAAAAAAATAAACCGGAAATACCGGTAATATCTTTGGATGAAATGGAAAATGACATCGATAAAAAAAATAGTTTGGTGAGTACAAATTCAAAGAATAAAAATATTTTGAAACAACAAATTCTTTTTCCTTTTTATACGCGTTTTATGCGTAAATATATAGACACAACAACATAAAATTGCGACGATGTTTAACTAATTTCCAGAAGTTAAGTGCTTACAATGAGACAAAACGAAACCATTAAAATGTATCAATGGGAACCATAATAATTTAGGGTGTTTAATATGCAGCATATTGATAACGATCCCAGGGTGCACAAACGACTTTTTTTCTCAGAGAATATTCTTCGATTTCGTGGAATAATTACGTGAGCTACTCGTTTCATCTCGAAATGGAAGAATGACGCTCATTATAAGGGCAGAAGAAAAATTTCAACAACTAAATAGGGAATTTCTCGGATTACTAGGATGTTATGACATGTCACCCGTGGATTCCAAAACAGAGGCTTAGAGAGATGAAAAAAGTCGAGAATGCCAATCTTAATGATTTCGTGCAATAATAACAAAAAATTAGTTTTCAAATTTAAAAAAAAAATTCAGAATTTTTCAAAATGTAAGATTTTCAAATTAGCGGAAGTGGCCTAATATGGGTATAAAACGGAACTTTTAAAAATTCTTCAGACAAAAAGCGCAAAAAATTTTATTTAACCCCTTTTGAAGCCTTCGAAAGAAAAAAACTTCAGTGAGAGGCCACAAAACCTCATTTGAGGTTCAACTTTGAGCGCTTATAGACTATAAGTTATAGTGTGATAACCAGGCATGGGATTTACCTCATTTTAAATTTTTATATAAGCAGAAGGCCAAAAATTTAAGAATAATTAATCAGATTACTAAAATAATCTTTTCAAGGATACGTAAATAAGCAACGAAAATGACGTTTTTAGCCTTTTTCTCAAAAAGTCTGAATTTTTCCATTTCTCTTTTTTTCAGAAATCACTCGCGAAAAAAAACAAGAGTTCTAGCAACGTAGAGTCATTTATATTTGAATGACAGATTCTCCAAAGACTTTCCTAAAAACTGATTCTCCTCAGAAAATTTCTGCAGTTTGTGACAAGATTAAGGGGTTGTGGGTGTAGAAATGTTTGAATTGCTGGGGAAATAGCCCTCTCCTTCAAGGCTGGAGTGAGAAGGTCGATAACGGGCAGATAAGAATAAATGAGAAAAAAAATACGGGAGACTAAAACCTTCTCTGTCAACTGCAAGTAAATTTTTTTAATTCTGTGTAAGGAGGCTCACCGGTGCGGCATCGAAAAACTGGTAAAAAATATGTTCTGAATTCAACCAATTGTTAAATCTCGGTCAATTTTGCTTTAAATTGAATAAAACAAAATGTTTCGGAAAAGTACGAGCGTCTTTAAATAATACCAGAAAGAAAAAATTCAAAAAATTCTCCTTTGGTTTTTAGCGGTAAAAAGAAATTAAGAAATTTTCTTTAAATCGATTAAGCTCGGTCAATTTTGTTTAAAATTGGAATAAAACAGAAAATTTATGAAACTATGAAATGTTGTCAATATTTTACCAGAAGCTCGTTGAAAAATTATTCTTTGTGCTTTTAAGCGTGGAAACGGATTCATCCGTTATTTCTATGCGCATAGAGTTCCGAGCATGGCAAGAGAGAACAAAATACCCCACGCCTCAAAAAACCGTTCTCCGCCTCGCTGAACCAATCATACTCTGCATCTATTTACTCACCACGTATTATTTCATCACTTTTAGATCAATATGTTATTGACGGGTTCTAGAAAATATGTAAACTATTTTGTTCAACTCATGCATTCTTTACACCCACAACCCCCTTAAAGGATTAGCGATCAAAGGTTTTTCTGAATAAATTGGCCAAAAAAGTAAGAAAAAATAACTTTTGAACAGATCATCGAAAAGTATTTTCAAATTGATTTTTGAACTTCTTGGAGCAAACTCTATTTAGGATTTTGCTAATTTTATTTTCAGAGCGCTAATTCTCCCCTTTTGAGACGTTTTAAACTTTTCAAAACCTCAAATGAGGTTTCGAACGTCCAAGGGTTAACAAAAACTCAATTTCTATTCATTTTTAAAGTTCAAAATAAAAAAGAGTCGTTTTTAGAGCCGGGGATCGTAATCAGGGTTCGAGACTTCTATTTTTTGGAAAATGGACCAAAGAAAACAGTAATAAAAGAAGAAATCTGGGATTTATTTATATGGACATTATGCCCGACATAATGACAAAAAACTTGTCTTTTTACACATTTGAAAGTTAATGTTTTCCTTATGAAAATATACAATTTGTAAAAAAAAATTAAGCCAGCTATGAATAATCATTCTTTGAGGTTATGGATTCTGATGAAAACGATTTTTATATCGGCGAGCAACCACCGATTAATATATCAACGAAAACTGAAATTATACAGACTGGCACACAAAAATATAATATACAAACTCCTATGAAATTCTTAAAATTTATAAACTCCTGCAAAATTCTTAAAATTTCCGATGTCTGTGGAACACCTCTCTTTTATTTTGAAATAAATGGAAAAATGTATTCTTATGGAATAAAAGGGGTGGAAGCAGACTATAAAATTCGTTTGCAATGTTCAATCACCAAAAAAGTGTGTGGTAATCTCGCTGTTATATCACCGTCAGAAAAAGGCAAGCTTATTATTCGAGATACGCCTTCAGGACAAAAAAGTAAATTTCCAAAATTTTTAGACAACTTGGACCCTAGGATTTATGATAGAGAAAATTATGATGTAAATTCATTCAAAATTTATGGGTATCATAAATGTCGAGGAACAGATATTATCGATTATTATAAAAATAACAAAAGGACAGCAATAAATTCCCCGAGTGAAATGGCTGAATGTATAGAAAAAACTGAGCCCATTTATAGTGATTGATTTTAAGGAAAACGTCTATTGGGATATCTGAAGCGAAATAAAAAATAGGGCAAAATGTTTTCACATAATTCAGAGACGAATTTTATCCCCAATTTTTGTTAAAAACGTGTTTTTGCCATTTGCTAGTAGATCGCATTTATTAAAATATTCCACCGTGTTTTAAGAAAGCGACCAATCTCCTCCTATTTTTAACATATAAAAGTATTGCGTTCTATTAAAATCCTTCAACTCTGTGATATTTTCTTCTGTACAAAAATAAATTTAAAAACTAACGGGTACTTTTGTAGCTTCGTATCAGAGCTTCGCATTTCAAAAACTAGATTTCATCACGGAAAAAATATTTTCAAGAAATATTATTTTTATCTTTCGAACAAAATATACTTAAAAAATCCGCTCGGCTGAATAAAAGCTATGCGAGCTTATATTTTTAAAGAAAAAGTAACTGATCAAATATATTGTAGTTAAAAAATTGCCTCGAAAAATGCGAAAATTTCGAAAAAGAATTTTGATGCTTTGGTTCGAAGTACACTTTGTTAATACCCAAAAGCAAATTAGAGCATTTTTAAGACCTCTAAGGCTAAATTTTATCAGCCATGTCTACCCCCTTAAGGGTATCCCTGCTCCTACATTTTCTGCAAGTTATTATGTCATAAAAAATGCACCACATCAATTGTTTATGTTTGAACGCATAAAACAACCCAAATGTAACCAAAAAATTCGAAAATTCTGTTTGTTTTAGAGCTATTTTGCAAAAATTTGAGAATTTGAAATTTAACCTGAGAGGAGAATAGATTCCGATTAAAAAGTCAAAAACCGTATTTTGGAACCGGTTTTTTACGTATTCTAGAATAATTGCACTTATCGAAAAGCTT
>SCLH01000161.1:86233-107900 GCA_004367855.1 Oikopleura vanhoeffeni
CATCTCAACAAATCGTGTAAGTACATGTCACTGTAGAGAAAATTTTCTAAAATGAGTCTCACTTCATTCTAGAGGGCGCGCACCTTCAAATGTTGAAAAAAATGATCAACAATTTTGAAAAGTTAGGGTCATCTTAAGTTGATTTTTGGTTGTTTAAAAGTAAAATAGTTTCGTCTTTTTGTCAATTATTGAATCAACAAACAATTCTGATTAAGTGTGACAAAAATAGATAATTTAAAACCGCTGTACGATAGTCTTTACTGTTAAAACATCTGATTTTTAGGTTTTTCCATTTCAAAAAACCCCATTGGTCGTAATGTCAATTATCAATTTTAGAATCGAAATGGAGGTTAATTCAGACAATGACCCTACTTATGACGATCACTGTGCTTTAGTGCAGTCGGTTGAATTCCTCAACCACCCTAATTACACATACATGACGTTGCTTTCCAACATATTTCATTCACCAAATTTGGGTAGCATAAGCACCGTCGCCCCGATCGTTGCGTGCCTCCGTACCAAGTTTACCTAAATAAAAGAATTTAATGCAGACCAATTCAGCAACCCACCGCAAAGTTTAGGGAGGCCAAAAAAAGTCGATTGGCCAATTTGGGTGAGGAAAGCACGCTCCCATATCACCGGCCCAATATCGCCGAATTTGCCGAAAATAACCTACGCAATTTCACGATTTTTAGCTAAAATACTTCCTGTGGCAATATCGCCGGATTTGTGTGAGATTTATATCTCATATTACTTTGTGTGCGTCATGAATGACGTCACTTCCAGGATTGAATTTCCCAAATCTACTCTTATCAACGTTTTTTTTATTGCGTTTGGTAGAGTATTAAATTCTACGCATTTTGGTGATTCACGTCATTCAAAACTATCGTGAAACTTCTTATAGAATTAAAAAATTGTTTGACATATGACGTTTTTAAACAAATCAGGCTGTACATTCTTTACATTTATTACGGGGCCTCCTGGAGACTATTTGCCATATAGGCTTTTTTATGAAACGTCATTTATATGCCCGCTGAAGTGTTGACGCGAAATTCTGAAAAGATGAATTTGATGGTGTTGAATATACTATAATATTGGAGTGGTTCCAAATTTCGTGTAAACAGGTCCACGAATAGAAAAATACTCTTTTCTGAGCATTTTGCTTTCTACGCGGTTAAATTGTTAATTTCTCTGATTTCAATTAAGGTATGATCCGAAAGAGTTTTTTAAATATGAGAAATATTTTTTTCATAGATTCTTCGATAAATTTTCAATAATAAATTATTCGGATGAAATTGCTCAATGAACAGAAAAACTGTAGTCTTATTTAAGAGGGAACGTTAATCCGCCTATTTTTTATTTTTAAAGAGGCAATTTTTGACTAAAATTTCTAGAATTATAGAAATTTTTTTGGCGGTCAAATTGTACTTTTGGAAATGTTGAAAGTATTTAATTCAAACTTTCAGGGTCTTGTTCCGATTTTCTAATTTTTTTTTAATTAAACATAGGAAATATTATTATAATTAAAATATGTACGAAATATCCTTTGGGGATCAAGTGGTATATCCATTATTATCCCCGGGTAATACTAAAAATTTATTCCCTATTCTTTTAACAGGCAAATAAGTTTTTAGTGTTACCCGGGGATAATAATGGATATGCCGTATATGATATATACCGTATATAATATACGGTATATCCTATCGCTTGCTTCAAAATATCTAGTATGTGAAAGTAAAAACACAACACTACAGCAGGGTCCGGCGTATAGGTGAAACTTTTTTAGCTGAAAACCTTCACCTATACGCCGGATTGTCACTATACGCCGGTCTCATTAAAGTCGGGAAGATACGCTCTGATGGTCAATTAAAAACAAGATCTAGAATTATAATTTAGTTAAAGGTAGTCAGAGTAAAATTTAGGGTGATTTTTTGGTCAATTTTCCTCACAAATGCAAAAGTAAATGTTTTGGAAACCTCAGAAACTACTTTTTTGATAATTGATTCACGCAGTAATTCGAATTAGGATCTAGAATATTTATTTAATTTTTTCAACAAAATATATTAAATAAGATTTTATTAAAAATGAATTCCAAACTGATTCTACAAAAAAGTACCATCAACAAAACTATCATATCGCTTACATAGAAATTAAAAGTGTGAGAAAACGCCACAAAAATCTTTAGGGGGTCGGTGCATTTTGACAAATACGGATATGGGCTCTTGATGAAAAACTTTTCACTGGTTTATATATTTATCTCAATATAACCATCAAAGTAATGTTTGATAATCCAGGACTTTTTGTAACTACAGGATTTTTGAATTATTGTTTTTTTAAAAATTTTGAATTCGATTTAACCTTTTCGAATTCGACAAATTTTTGAAAAAAGTTCCGACATTATAAAAAAATGCCTTATTTTTGTTCAATTTTTATTTTCATTATTTGTTTCAAATCAACGAAAAAAACTCTTCAAAATGGCCACTTAACTTTTCGCTTAGTTGACCGACATATTTTTTATATGCTATTTGAAAAATCATCTAAGATTTTTTTGGGATTTTCGTCGAAACTATTGGAAATAATTTGAAAATTTCCTCATTCTGTTCAAAATGTTTTCTGGAATCCTTAGCTGAAAATATCGAATGGCTACTTTCACTATATTTAAATATGTACTTGTTGTTTCTTCGCTCTTGTTAATAATCTGAGCATACTTTTTAAACGAAACTACGGATCAGCAGAAATACTCCAAATCCCTCATTATCCGGAATTAAAAAAAATTTCATCCACCCAAACTTGCAAATTGATAAGCCGACCCATCCACCGCGGTCAAATTTGATAATTTAACTCCTGAAGAAAATATATTTCTTTCGATGTGGTAAAAATTCGGTTTTTTCCGTCTTTTTCACAAATTTAAATTTCGATTTGACGTAAAAATCGTATAAAATAAAATTTTAAATCCGAGACGGTGGTCGAAAGCGTATTTTAGTGCTCCTAAGTAACAAATAATAAATTTTACTGTTATTTATACACCATGGAAGCAAACGCGCGTTTTTGAGTGTTATTTCAAAAGACAATTATAAGAGTAAAAATAATCAATCTGAAGAAATTCATACAAATTCATTACAAGTAGCTGAAAAGTGCAAATTGTGTTCAAAAAGTTTTTATTCGAAATTTTGAATGGCAAAAAGTTTCCCATCAAGACAAAAAAAAGTGCAACGCCTTCACCTATACGCCGGACCCTGGTGTATTACATTTTTTGCAAACCATTTTTCAATTTTTAATTCATAAAATCGCAAAATTTTGGCGTTTTAGTATTATATACCGACTAGTCTTGTGTCTGTTAACAGTATTTCATAACAAATTATCGATCTTAAATGTTATCAATTTCAGATTGAAAATGGATGTCAATTCAGATTATGTCGAAATTCTCGAAAAAATGGATGAACAAATTAAATCTTACGAAAAAATAACAGATCTTGAACTAGAGGTTAAACTTGAAAAACCGGATGAAGAAAACATTAAAACTGAGGTTTTTGACGAAAACAAAAGTTCTCAACTTTCTATAAATATCGGAGAAAAACAGAACAATCAAGACAGATCGAATGAAAATAAAAAAATAAAAATTGAATTTGCAGAGAATTCACCAATACCGCCGATAACCGTAGTTATAGAAATTGAAAAATTTAAGCGTAAAACATCTACAATAATTCCTCTAAGCTTTTCTATAGGGCAGAGAAAAATGAAATGTAAAAATGTGAGTATTTCTAGTGACGACGTTTTTTCAGTAACACCTTTTTGTTGCATTGAATGAATTGAAAATGCCTAGTTTTTCAATTCATTCGATGGAACAAAACTGTTTCTAAAAAAACGACGTCGGTGTGTTTTCTACAAACTTTCAACAAATATTCAGGAGAAAAACTGATTTTTTATCATTCCGCATAGTACTATATAGTAGTTGTGAGCTATGAACACTCGATATACGCAACAAATCGTTTTGTACTTGAACGCCCTAAAGTTAACAATGCTGGACAATATAACGAAATATTATGGAACAAGAAAGGGTATCCATTTTTCGGCCAAAATAAATTTTTATTATTGAAAAATGGCTTCCAAAACTTTGAATTAGGTTTTTAGCGCTTCATCGTTAATTATTCAAATTAAGACATTTTTTAAAAATGAGGCCAATATGTGGGCTACGGCCCATAACTCCGGCAAACTCCAACCAAAAAAAAGTATCGTTCGCTGCCCTTGGCGCGAGCGATACCATGAATCTGTCCAAAGAAACTTCTGGACCGCTTTTTTAAAATTTCATTTTATGAATTAGTCATTGCCCGGCTATATTTGGCGGACCATTTTTTGACAAAATAAGGAAAATAAATTAAACTTTTTCTTACAAACATTTTACTGTGAATAAGATACCAAAAAAACAGATTTTTTACAGAAAATAAATTGAAGTGATATTTTCTCGGCAATTTTTAGGAAAACATGAAAATATTACACGAGCATTCAATATATCACTTAAAAAAGTAAAAGCCATAAACAACACCATTGGAGGAAATCATTGTTCTTAAAAAGCTTTAATTATGTTGAAAAATTATCATTTCGGGTTTCGTCGTCCAGTCCAATTTTTTGTGTCTCTGTCGTCACTCTTATCGAAAATCTTTAAAAAAACGTTTAAACAAAAAATCATCTGCTCAATTTAAAAAATATGAGTTTTACAAATACGTCAAAGGTTATTTGATCGACTCTCATTCAATTTCGGCGCAAAATTCGCCAGAGGCATAAATTGGTGGCACTATAGGGAACGCATGAGAGCAATTAAATACCGGAATATTCGCAATTTTTTTATCAGTAAGTTATAGTTGATAGGATAATCAAAGCATTTTTGAAAAAACCCAGGTCATCACAATTTAGTTCGTAGGATATTCGTCGTGTTTTGGCAAAACCCAATGCGTTTAAACCATGGTTAAAATCCAATTTACGCGTATTTTTAACCAATTAAATTCAATTTCATTCATTAATTTTTCGAAAGTATTGCCTCCCCGCGGGCCTGCCGGGGGCTTTTAATCTGTTTAGTGTGTACACTCGTGGTATGGGCAAAACTTTTCTCGGAAACGACTATGTTATTGTTAAAAAAATATGGTCTTGTTCCTGCGAAACACAACCCTATTGTTAACCCTAACCCTAGCCTTTCCAAGAAACAGCTTTGCATCGTTTATACCGTGTACACTGACACGAGTTTACCTAACCCTAATTCTAACCTTTTCAGATAGGATTGTATCTTGGTTAATAAAAACTATTGTGCTTACACTTGGGGCATGCCAAAAACTTTTGTCCGGAAAAAAACTAGGGTTGTGCAAGAAGAATAGGGTTCCTACGGAACCCAATATTCTTAACCCCAAACCCTATTTTTTTCCTGACAAAACAGTTTTGCATTGTTTTGTACCGTGAGACTGTCGGGGTCAACTAATTGTTCTTTATTAAGTTAATGTTTTTATTACCAGAGGGATCCTCCGATTCTCGACCAAAGATATCGCCGGATCTACGGCTCGCTCCAGAAATTCTGACCAAAAAAATCAGCATCGTGCCGTTCGTTATTCGGAACTTAACGATCTATGGCCTTTATATTCCAAAACAATTCTGACGATGAAAAAACCCCCTTAAAAAACAGAGAAAAATTGTCAATATTTTTTCATTTTTTACTGAACTTTTTCCACATGTAACCTCAAATGAAAAAATCTCTAGCGATGGTCCCCCTTAAACTGCTTATTTTTGACAGCATATACTTTAATTAAGCTTTTGTGAGAACAAGTCTTTCGCCTGAGATATTTATAGCAGCTGCAGCTGCTTCGTGGTTGGAGTTATGGGCCATTGCTTCAAATGTGCGATAATTCTGGGAATTTGCCGAAATCGATATCTTGGGATCATTAATATCATATCACTACCAAGGTAAAAATAGTGCCGGAAAAGTACATGCAAATTTTTTTAAACCTGAAAAAACGTAGTTTTAGTGCTAAACGCACCAGGTGTCAGATTTTTTTGTAATTTTTTCTCTTAACCCCACCAAGCCTACACGTGCACGAGAGTGTTTCAGAAACACACATATTAGATTGGCCATCTAATACGACTAATAGAAATAAAGGGTGGGTGTTCCAATTTCTTGAAGGTTAATAATATATGGGAAAATGGAAAAAAACATTACGAAAAAAAATTTTGGGTCGTACGTAATCAAATATAGCGATTTCTCAAATATAGCAAATAGCTCTTTTCACCAGCCAGGTGGCGCGAGTGTCAAATTAATAATGCCAAAGTTTTCCCCTCCAAAAGTCACTCTAGTTAGTATATTTGTAATCATTATCTTGTTCCAGTACGTTTTAACTGCATAAACAAACAATTGCATCCCCAAAATAATGATTTCCGGTCTGTAGTGAAGAAATTTCTATGACTCACCAAAATTCTTAAAATTAAAATAAGGGGTTGCGATATTCCGCCGGCAAAATGACACTTCCCCAAATTTTTTGGTCTCTGTGTTCTGTAAACACGCTCGTGCAGTTGGGTTTAAGTCAATTTGCTCCATTATACTCCTAAAATCATCAGATACGATCAATATTTCTCTTTCTTCAATCCCAGGAATTCTGTCCACCAAATATGGCCATCAAAACTTTAGTTTTCTTAGGTCGCTTTATTCCGGTGCTCACCATATTTCGACTGGAGAACTAGACAGATAGCGACAAAATAGTTTTCTGCACGTGAAACCTTGGAAAAAAATATTGCGGTTTAGGAAAATCAGTCATCGAAAAATTGCTCAAAAATGACCGAAAAAAAACCGTTTTTTTTGCGAATTTACCGGTTGAACCGGTAATCATTTCGGAGAAAAAGAAAAAAAAATCCGCATTCCAAATTCGGTTAAGATTAAGATGGAAAAAACCGGTTTGTCGCTATATTTAGTCTAAGTTCTCTCAGAAAACAGATACCCTTAGGTGGAGGCAACCGAAAAAAAAAGCGACCTTAAGGGGGTAGGTGTCGGTTTTTTTGACCCTTATAGAAAATTAATTTATGATACATTAATATCGGTTATGACTAAAGTTACCCAAGGAATCTCTGGTGCAATTATTTTTTCAAAAAATCTAAGAACAAAATCTTAGAATTTTCAAAATTCGAAATATTTTTTGCTTTTAACCCGCATAAATATGTCAAATCTAAGCTGTTTAATCGACGAAGACCACAGTTATAAATAAAGTATGTTTAAGATATTTTAGGTAGGGATTCCTGATGGAAACGAATGTTTTCTAATCGGGCTCGAAAGAACCGAGCTTGTCCATCCAGATTTATACAAATTTGCAATTCGGAAAGAGAAAATCTTCAGGAAATATGATAGCAGGTCTGCTATTGGTCCCCAAAAAAGGAAAATTGTGAACTGTTAAAATTACTAATCGAGTGGACACCCTAATTTTCAACTTTGGAAATTTAAATGGGACAAGTGTATTTTTATGCATTCCGAGGAATCTAAAGCAAATTATACTAATTGATTTAGTCTGTACAAAAAAATATCAAACATGTGAGAAGCACAGTGGATAATAATCTTCCATATTACCTTCAGGAGTTTCTCAAGGGGTGGTCACACAGTATGTGCGGTCTCTCAACGAGAGCTTTTAGCGATATTTTTGATAAATCTAGAATCATAAAAAACTGTATTTAGAGCCTACTTTAGGGCCTCGCGCAAAAGCATACTCCTCTCACGATTTTCAAGTCAGGAAAACCAAAGTCAATCTATGTGCAGCAACCCGACCATAGTCGAGAGCCCACGAGAGCTTTTCAAGGGCCTCGGTGCATTTGACAGATTGCACTTTTTATTCTTTTTGTTTTGATGGGAAACTTTTTGTCGCCTTCGAAATTTTCGGATAAAAACTTTTTCAACACAAGTTGCCACTTTCCAGCTTACTTTAGTATAATCTGAATTTCTTCAGATTATTATTTTACTTCATAAATTCGTCTTTGAAAAAACACTCAAAAACGCACGTTTGCTATCAAGCGTGTTACAATTAACATTAATAATTTATTTTTTTACTTAGGAGCACTAAAATCGTCCTGTCCAGCCGGTTGATTTAATTTTTTATCATACGATTTTTAAGTCAAAATCGAAATTAAATTTTTGAAAAAAGCGAAAAAACCGAAATTTTACACATCGAAAGAAATAATTTGTTTCATTGAGTTAAATATAATTTTAAACTGTGACGGTTGGCTTACAATTTGAAGCAAGTTGGTGTAAAATAACTTTTTTTAATTCGCGATTAAGAAAGGGTTCGTTGGATTTCTGCCCATACGTATTTCTTCAAAAAGTATGATTCAGATATAAACAAGAAGCGAAGAAACAAAAAAAGACATATTTAAATATAGCCAAGTAGCCATTCCAATATTTCAGCTAAAGATTCCAAATACGGAAAATTTGAACAAGAAATGAAAAAAATTTCAAATATTTCAATATTTGACACAAAATCAGACAAAATTCATATGGTTTTTCAAAGCATATACAAAAATGTGGTCATGTCGAAAGAAAAGTAGCCATTTGTAGAGTTTTTTCGTTGATTTGGAAACATATATGAAAAAAAATTGAACAAAAAAATAAGCATTTTTTTTTTAATGGTCAGAACATTTTTCAAAATAATTTGTCGAATCGAAAAGGTTAAATTGAACCAAAATTTTTTAAAAACAATAATCAAAAATCTGTAGTTACAAAGTTCTGGATTATCAACATCACTTGATGGTATATTGAGATAAATATATTACCAGGTGAAAAGTTTTTTCATTAAGAGCCCATATGATTGTCAAAATGCACCGAGCGCCCTTAGGAGGTTCTGCATCTGTCAATTTGCATGCACAAATAAAGTTCTTTTTTTATAAATTTAAAAAAAAGTATCATGTATGGGTAATCGGGTTCTGACAATCTATTAATGACTTATTAAAAAAATCTTTATTCCAAAGTTAAAGTCTATTTTTTGAGTGTCATCCCAAAATTCGGGCGTGATAAAGAAATATTAATAAAAATATCCATAAAAAATGACAAGAATGAATCTCTGTAAACTGATATGGAAAAAAATTATTTAAAAAGCCTGCATCCCTTAATTGAAGGAAAATTCGGCCTTATTATTTGTTATGTAATTAACACGCTACTTTCCATAAATTAGCAGTGCGCGCCAGTATCTGTGATAAAAGAAAATGAACACCAAAATTGACACAAAATTCCATACCAACGTTTGTGGCATTTTTATTCGCTTAAATAGTTCGCTTTTAATAAAAAAATATTTTTTTATTAAATATAGAGAGGATTTTGCATGTTTACGAAATTCTGTTTTTTCATTTTTACGAATCACCTGAACGTAAACTCTTATCTCTGCCCAAACATTGGTCGGCTGTTATGTTTCCGTATTATTTTGAAAGTTTCAAACTTATTTGTTATATTAACCTGCAACGAGTTGTTTTAAGATTTGCGGGGCAAAAAATTGTGCCATTTTTTAACTCGTTTTTCGTGGGATTTACGCTTTACGATTTGTTACTAATTTGAAAAACATTTTTGGATTTATAAAAATTTATGAAAAGTGTTTTACTGAACCAAATATTTTTTGTTATTTTTTCACGTTTGAAAATTCATTTTTTAAATCACAACTTACAGGGACTGTTTAAAATGGCTACAAATACCCAGGCAATTTACATCAGAAACCCCCCTTAAGGCCTCGGGGCATTTGACAGATACGGAATTATTCCGCGGGATCATGGCGCTCTCGATAAAAAACTTTTTACTGGTGTATATTTCTTCTCCAATATACCATCAAAATGATATTTGCATTAATTTCCAGGGCAACTTTTGTTAACTACAAGGAATTTTCGAATTATGCTTTTTAAAGGAAAATTTTGATTCGAATTAAACTTTTCGCCGAATTCGACCCAAATAGAGAAATTTTTGAAAAAAAGTTCCGAAACATTATCAAAAAAAAATGCCTTATTTTGTGTTCAAATATTGTTTGCATTATTTTTTTCCAAATCAAACGAAAAAAAAAACTCTTTCAATATGGCTACTTTAAACTTTTCAGCGCACGTGAACCACATATTTTGTTATTGTATTTGAAAAAATCATATGACCACTTTTTTGAGATTTTTGGTCGAAAAACTATTGGAAATTATTCTGAAAATTTTCTCATTTTCTGTTTCAAAAATATAGGAATGCCTACTTTCATAAGTTTAAAACATGATCNCATAATTGCTCAGTTTGACCTGATGATTTTTGGTCCTTAAAACATTTATACAAAACATACATCGGCCGTAATATACAAGATGGCCCAGTTTTATTGCCAAAAAAAATCATCGGACACTCCGGACCGCTACTGCCGAAAATACCCATCCGCCAGCCCATAAATTTTTTCGTCTATTTTTCTTCCATTTGTCCACATTGTCGAGTTGTAAGCTCGGGTTCTTGAAAAGCAAAGGAAATTGTTTGGCAAGCGTCCAATGGTGAGCTTTCCTGCAAAGTGTAGCCATCACGTGAATCGAGTAGGTTTGAGAATAAGTAACGCCAATTGGTTATACAAAACATAAGCCTCGAGGCACATCAGCCAACACCAATTTGATTTTTCGCTGACCTTGAAACCGTCATAATTTTGAGGAATTTTTGGCATGAGAATAATCCTTGATTTTTTCTGTATAAGATGGCCAAGTTTGATGTTAATCCATCATCAAGATTTTTCTGTATGTCCAAAAAACATAAAATTTAAATAATTGACGTCTTGCGTCCACTCTCTTTTTTCGTTTTTATATTTTTATAAATTAATATTAAAACTTGTCAATCACAAGTCCTACTACGAACTATCGTCAAAAATATTTCAAAAAAATGAACGTTCTAGCAAACAATCTCAAATGATTTATTTGTGGGTTTAACAATCTGTCGAAAACTAACAATAAATCATTTGAAGCCTTTCCGAGTTGGGATTTCCGACCTCTCTTCCGATATTTTTTCTGTGAATCGGTGCACCGCGGTGGAGACCTCAGGCTTTATTTGATTGAGTATGACTCATGCAAAATAGACAATTAGGAAAACTGGTTTTCACCAAGATATTATATCTCAGTTTTATCTCATTTGAAAATGTCATGTTTCATACCGCACGGACCGTGCGGCACGGTGCTTTTAGTAATTTGTGGATTAGTATGCGCGTTTAATTCAAGATAATTTTCTCATCGATGCAAATTTTTTCATTTTTGTAATACAAATTTTTGTTCGATTTATCAAACTAAAAATTGCATCCAAAGTAAGCATTTCCTGCAGAAAATCCAAAATGCTTTAATCAGAAATAAAGGCTATTTTCTTTAGTTTCCCTGAAAAAAAATTATAATTGAATTTATTAGTCTTTTTACCCAGCTGTACTAGGTCCTCTTACTCTTCAAATAATCAAAAACAAAATAGACATTCAATGACCACTAGTGGGCAAACTAAACGTTCTAGAAATGTGAAACCGAGCTCATTCGCATTTTTGGAGTTAAGTTTCAAACTTTAAGCCAAATCGATTTTGCCCTTTATTTTAATGTTTGTAATGTGTTCGTTCGTATACGAACTTGTGGACGTAATTAAATATATCTTTTTACCAACGGAACAAAAACGTTTACTATCTTTATAGCGCGTGTTCGAATCCCACTAATTGTTGTCTAGTGACTGTCTGAGTTATGGATTTATAGTAAGGGTGCTTGTATTGGGACGCTAAATTTGATCGGGGTGTGTAATCAACTCAGAAATCATAAGGACATATCAACTTAGACACACATATAGTTGGGTACTTCGAACTTCCGCGTCTATAGAGATTAGTACAAACGTTTTGAGATGGAGTTCCGTCGGAAAAGGATATGTAGCTACTGTAAAAATTCTGTTATCTCAGCCTTATAACTTTCTTAAGGGGGTGGGTTGTTAACATGTAGGAGTAAATATTGTTTTTGGTGGATTTCTGAAAGCCAAATTCGAAAATCAATTTTCCAAAAACTCTTCATATTGGTCTCTCACGTCTGGTCCGGTTAATGTTTAAATTATTGATCATTGTTGTACCTTACAAACTTCAGGAAGGAGTCACTGTTTGAAAAAAATATACTTCCGTCACTTTTGTAAGACCGTTCTCTGATCGGGGACGAGCCATCGCGTCATTTCTCGAATTGTTTTTAAGGATGCCAATATTTTGTTTATAATATTGATGAAGAAGGTAGAAGTTGGTCCAATGATTTGTACTTCTTTGCGACAACTTGGTATGAAACACCTTTAAAATGCGAACGACTACCACCCTTACAACTACTAGCAGTTATTTTTTCCGTTTTTTCGGAAAATTTCACTTGCGTGTCGTCACACGTTGCATGACAGGTAAGTGGAAGACGAATACCATTACTCAGTAGTCGTAAGTTGAAGGTTCAAGAACAAAAAATTTTGTACAGTTAAAATCTTACGATCGAAACACTGAACGTCTGTACGGCTTTTAAATTATGTCAGAGTTTAGCGTACGGTTATTGAGTTTGAGCTAGCAACTCTTGATATACTACGCATTGGATAATTTCTCACGTTCAATAAGCTTGTGATGATTTTGGTTTATTCCTCACCTTCTTGCGATCGTTTCTTTTTGCTACGCTGTTGAGCTGAATTTTTTAGCTTAAAATCTGACACACTGTAATTTTAGAGACTGTAGGTCAAAAAGTGTGTTTTTATAAGTATGTTATAATTTCCTAGCGTTTGGCAATAAGATATGACATCTTTTAAATATGATTATCTATTCACAATTACGTTACTAGTTAATAAAAAAATACTAGGAGGAGCTTCTCCATTTTGTTTTGTTAAGGAATGCCCAAAGTTTACAGTTATGTCTCTAATGTCTGCCCGACATCCATTAGGCCTATATAACAAATGCAAGTTATTTGGAGGTACCTTCGAGAAACTTAAGCTTGATATAATCCATTTAGCTATTTCAACCTTCTTTTTGACAATAATAACCAAAAACATCCAAAATAAGATATACGCGGAATCTTACCTCATTGGCAATAATTGGGTCATAGCTAGTTTTCTTCAAGAAATGGTTGGTTATTTTTGTTAAAGGGAGTGCAATTTTGTCAAGATTAGAGGTACCGTGGTTCCCTAATTTGACAATAGTTCAAGGTGATCATGCGCAAAATTGGCTGATCCTTCTTTGGGATTTCTCAAACATACAGAGATTGCCGCCGAGCCACCTCCGGCTAGATCCAACTTCTGATTCTTGAAAATCAGCTTGGTTAAAATATTTTTTGGGCCTCTACACTCTTTTCGCGCTCGTAGTGTAACACATCACACTTCTTCTATTTCAAAAGCTTATCTCGTCTCGAGGACTTGATTTTTAAATCTAAGGCCTCAATATTTTACTACAGGAACATTGAGGAACCTTGAATCTACTTAATGATTTCCTAAAATTTTTATTTCTCCAAAATCGTAGCACATTTTCTAAAATGCATAAAAAACCACCGATTTATTAACCATTAATCTGTATTTTGCAAAACCCTATCTCCTCCTTGGTTAATAAGGAGATAACTGAAATCCAAAACAAATTCTAGGGATGAATTTTTGATTTCATTGCCGTAAAACTTTAGAATTTTTCCTTTAGCAGACCGAAATCGACACAAAATATTGTAAAAACTCCGAAAATTAGTTAAATAATTTTATCTCCGCCAATTTCTTCAAAATATTTCTTGATCATTCCTTAAGAATATGCCTCTTTACCACCTCTTGGTGCCATGCTTGGACCGTAATCTATAACAAGCGTGTTTATTGTAAAATTATTGAAAATGCCTGCGCAATTCATTGTTCCGATTTTGAAACATTTTCGAGACTAATTTCAGTAAATATTCGTGAAATCGCGGGGAAAAGGTTCAATTTTGGATAAACAAGATTCAAGTAAAAAATTGCCTTTGCACTGACAAATTTCGCTTTGGAAAAATGGATTACTTGTATCTTTTGAGAAAAACGTCTGCACAAAACCCCGCTTGGACTAATCTAAAATAATTAGTATGTCTGTCAAAAAAATTTACCTGGGTTTCAGAAAGAGTTATTTAATATATTTTCACTGTAAAACATAAAAATTATCATAAAACCATGTTAAACGTTCCACGCATTATACATTGTATTTGAAAAATAATTATGTGACAGTTAGTGTTACTTAGATTAATTGCCCGTCTCAGTAATGCCAAAGGGGCGCAATTATCTAGTGAGGGGCGCGAAAGCTGATCATAGGCCAGCGAGCCGCAAAAGCTAGGTGACAAGCCTAAATATCGGTGTAAAAAGTCAGACTTTGAAACGGACTTTCATAAAAAACTTATTAGAAATTTCTTATTATTAGAGCTTCGGCTGAATATTACTCTTTGTTTCGTTTTTTTTCACTTTTCAAATTCAAAAAAATTCTATTTAATTTTTGTTCTGAAAAATTGACATGAACGATAGACATTAAACTTGCTTGAACACAAATTTGGAAAGTGACAGATAGGGTGTCACCTGTCGGGCTCAATATTAGGAGACTAAGAGAATCCGAGGGATGCCATATTCTTGATGTTTCTTTCCAAAAAAGATGGAAAAATTGAGCAAGTAAATGTCCAAATATCCCTTTTATCACACCCTTTTTGATTGTATCTATAGATTGCTGGTTGAGGGAGCCAATACCCCACACTCTTCGCCCCTTCTAGCCACTCATGAGGCCGCTTTCTTCTTCTTTGTCAGCCCACATTTTTTTACTTTTGGATTGCGTTTTTATTAGTAAAAATAGCATAGAATTAGCATTAACCCGAACTTTAGTTAAACATTGTAACAACCACCGTGCCTAACATTTATTGAAGGACTTATTGGATTCAAAAACGTTCATTTCGCCTCATAAATTGAAAATGTATTGCCAATTGAAATTTTACTGATTGGCTTCCAAAAAATGGTCTCTAACAATTACTCTCCATCAATTTTTTCAAGATTTTTCTTCTCATTGTGCATATTTCTTTAATTTTTCTTTGTTGGACTTAACAACATTATCGAAAAAGACGAAACACATGTCCATTTAGGGAAATTATGTCAATGTCTTTCATTATTTTAAATTGTCCATTTGGCATCACCGTGAGGGATCTGATGATTTTCAAAGCTGTCTCCGGAATTTTCAGCGCCTTGAATTTCTTAATTTTCACAGGTATGATTTGAAGGTATTTGATAATAGATCTGTTTATTGCAAGTTTTAAATTAAATGACTCCTTAATTTCATTATAGAGACTGTTGCAAATAAAAAACGTCTGTGTATTCGGACCAGTTAAATACCCAGATTTAATTCACCGCGCCCTTTTGCTTAGCGCGTTTTATTCTCACGATCTTTACTGCACTAATAACACGGTCAGTTGACGGGTGAGTTAAACTTATTAATCTGAGGTCAGATACATAAATAAGGGAAGAAAACATATTTTCGTGCCAAAAACTTTTATTACGATCAAAAATAATTTTTCAATTTTAAAGTCTAGGAAAATCATAAAGACACAATCGAATTACCGTTTCAGTTTATAATTTAGTCTGTGAGATCTTTCATATGAATTTCGGGGAAAGACTATTTTCTGGCAAAAAACTTATTTTATATAATAACATGATTTCATTTTGACGCGAAGAATTATTTTGACGAGCAAACATTTTTTGACCGACCCAACCACAATGTCTGTTACCCATAAATTAAAGTGGTAGGAATTGTCGATTCCTTAAATAATACTTTATTCTGAGCAGATATTTTCGTACGGTTCGCATTTGACATTTTTAAGTTTAAATTTTTGCATTTATTTAGTTAACGTCAAGTCCACGTTTTGTAGAAAGCTTAATAAGGCTTACTTTTTAATGTCCTTACATAAGTACATGTGGTTTTACATAAGAAGGAACTCCAAAAGTAGTCCCATTTCATTCCTTTACAACAAGAACTTTTCCGAAGGTTATTCTAACGTCTATTATTATTATTCAAACTTTAATGAATTTCGAGTAAAACCGCAAGGCCAAAGTTGCAAAAAATTCTAATTTACCTTGGAAACGTTCTTTCAAAGTTCCTACAGATAATTAATCGACCTTATTAAAAAATTTCATATGTGTTGAATTTGTGTTAATTTGTATCGAAAACGTGATCCTAAACTCATTGAACACCTTTTAAGGAGTTATACCGCGGTATACCGTATACGTGCTTATTTTCAATGACTTAGGAGACTAATAGCGCACAAATTAAAAAATACTTTTGAATTTCTTCTTAAGTTATTTTCGCAAGGTATTATTCGATAGAAAGATATTAGAAACTTTGAATTTGACAGAATGTAATTTCTTAGCGAGATATTTTTCGGAAAATAATTTTTTGCTAAAGACAAAATTTGTCGCCAAAATGTAACTCGTTCTAAATCAAAAAAAAATAAATTGGTAGAAATTTTCTTTACGTTTTAATTGATTATTCTCGGCAAGTAATTTTGTAAACATGAATGAAATTTGAAAAGTATCGAAACCGGTCAAGCTTATGCAAGTTACTCCCTATTTCGTTTATTGAGATTCCAAATATTGTTTTTTTGCTCATATGTATTCAAGATTTTTTGAGACTATCGCTTCAAAAAAACACACACTTTTGAAAATCAAAATTGATCAAACAAAACTAACGTAAAGTATAATCTCATAACGGATCAAAATGGGTCAAAGTTATTTCATTATTGATTATGATTGCATGATAGTTTTATGATGTTAATTTTGGTTTCAAAGTATTTAGAAATTACTTTTTCCTTATCAGATTTTTTTAACTCTCCACGAAGTTTTAAGTGGTTTTTGGACTATTGATGACTGTACAGGAAGTCAAACTGTCGCAGTTATAAATTTACATTCTGGACAGTTATTATGATTCTTTCGTGACGGAAAAAGTTAATTTTAAATTGCTTGTCACTTTTTTTGATGATCTTTCTCTTTCTCCTATCAAAACCGGGGTTAAAGATAAGTCCGATGACAATTGGTCAATTTCTTGTAATATAAACAGGTATCAATATGTGACACAATCTGCCAAAAATAAATCTAATAGGGGGCTTTGTTGTACCTCTGAGTACTCGGTCATTCAAATTTTCAAGATTCAAATTGTACGGACTAGTAAGTTTCAGCCGTTCGCGTCGTTATCACAGTACCTTATTTATGCGTCGTTACCCGCTGTCGCTATGTCATTTGTGCGCCCGAGCGGCCTCGAAGTCCACACTTTTTTTCTTTACAAAAAATTTCATTATTTTTTTGTTAGGAGACTTTGCCCGCAGTTTAGAAAGATATAAGTTATAAAAAACAAGAAGATAGAATTGTTTAAGAGAAATTTCTATATAAAAAATTAAACATAATATATTTTAAGGTACTTGAGGTATATTGGGCCACAAATTACAGAGCCAGGAATCTACATTTCTCAAGAAGATTTAATATAATAATCTGGGTAATTGAGCAGTTGACACACAATTTAACGACTAATTCTGGATTATTTGGAAATACACGAGGTTTTAAGGTTTATAAAGGTTTAGGAAGACTTGATTTTTGAGCAAAAGTATCGATTATATTTTATCAAAGAAGCGCCTCATTTTAATGCAGCATGATCACAGATAGTAACTCGGGCGAACACACAAGGTGAGATATTTTATAAAGTATATTCTTGACATTATATTCTTCTTTAATTTATTAAATAATATTCTTCAAAACATGCTTAAAAATATAGCTTACACAGTTGGGGCTATTTTTGTTTTGGAACAAGGTTTAGGTTAAAGCAGGATTAAATTATTGGCATTTCGCATGGACAATAAATTCTGACAAGCCTTACAATCTCGTGGAAGTATTATTCTTGAAAATATCATAAAGATTGCATTTAAATTCCCAAATCATGTCAGACAAAGTTCATTGAAAAAAACGCAAAGGCACCAAATTGCAAATAAGAACGTTTCTATTTTTATTATGCGGAAGTCAAAATAGCATATTTCAAATTCTAATTTGAATCATTTCCACAATGCCAGAATCAATGCATCTGTCGATCGCCTTCCCCTCCTACTAATATTGATTACACGGAGAAATGAATGTATTAATATACATATAGATATACATAGAAGGCATTCGATACCCAGATGGCGACGACGTTGTCAGTGGCCTTCTTATCATTTCAGTTCATCATCTGTGCATTTTTTTCAATGTTTTGACAAAGCTGTCACATTTTTGCTTCAGTTCTTGATTTTTGGCACAATTACGAATCCCCGCCAACACCGTAGGTGCTTGCCAAATTCTTGAACACCGTTTTGATTTGGCGGCGATAGTTAATTCGTGCGACAAATCCGAACCGGAAGCCCAAACAAATGTGACACCCTGTATATGTGATAAGTTATTCATTTGATACCCCTGTTCAACGGGGTGGTCGGTGCCATTTCTCTCTGCTTTCTCGTTGGGGNATATGGATCAACGGACCTCAGAGTACAAATCCTAACTATTTGAAAAATGCGAAATCTAAGCATTTGATTGGTTGATCCTTTCCTAATCTGACCAATGAAATCGGTCTATTCCGCAATCAACGGTTTTGATTGGGTGCTAATATCTTGCGTTGTTTGTATCATTCAAATAGTTAGGATTTGTACTCTGAGGTCCGTTGATCCATATAGCCTTTTGAAAGGTTTAAGCCACTTTAAATCAGCCAAAATGATGAAAAAAATGAGCGCAGAAACTTCTCATTTTGATACATTTTACAATTCAACAATGTGAATCTTAAAATATTTACTAAAATTTTTTCGGATACCAGGTTCAAATTTTATGACGAGTTGATTGAAAGGCGATTTTTTGCTTAACCCTTGGAAGCTACAAATTGATTTATTCGGCAGAAGCTCGTGCACCACTTAAGTGGGGCGACTTTGAGCCCTCATTACGGATAAACTACATTTCATAAAAAGCCTTGAATTATCTTAATTTTGTAAAGATAGTCCAACTTAGCAAGGTAATCAATTAGATTTTAAAATTTTATTCAAATCGGCCGAAACTGAGCAGCAAAGATTGGGCTTTGATCACTTCCTTCTCATTCAAAACAGGAATATTTTCAAAAACATTTATTTTTCTATTCGCACTCATTAAGACCTTGGCTTGCACAATTTTTTTTTCGATTTTGAATCTATCTTCCCGTTTTCTCATAAATAGACGATTAGCTGCGCGATTGGTCAAAAAACGCGAAAAAAATTGCAGTTTGTCAAAAAATATGTTTTGAGAATGAACAAAATGTCTCATTTTAGAACAAAAGACTCACATTAAAAAAATACTTCATCAGATTTGTAAATTTTTTAAAAAAAATTGTCGAAACTGAGCAGCAAAAATTTGGGTTTAATCACTTACTTGCCATCGAAAAAATAAAGATTAACATAATCATTTCTTTCTCTATTCTCACTAATTCTGACCTTGGCTTCCACAATTTTTTTTAGATTTTTAATTTAACTTTTTGTTTTCTCATCAAAAGACGATTTCAGCGCGATTGATCAAGAACTACAAAACAGTTTGCGCTGTAAAAAAATCATTTTTTGAGAATGAAAAAATGTATCCTAGTTAAAATAAAAATTCCGAGCTCTTTAGCACAAGCTGGAATTCAAAGGACGTATCGCCGATCGGGCCAGCTGATCGCTTAGCGTGGCATGAGAATAGTCAGGCATCTGTTTGATTTTTTTCAGCAAATTTTCGTTTTAGATCTGTTTTCAGCAGCTAGAGGGCGTTAAAATGTCGGTTATAAACGATAGTACTTTGCCGATTTGATCATTCGATGACAAAAAATGCCTTTTTTTACAGAAGAGGAACTCGAAGATTTGTATTACTATTTCAATTATTTCAAAATTAAATAGAAAAGTATTTATTTCAAAATAAAGTTATAAAACAACGTTTGTTATAATTTAACCGCTAAGACTTCAAAATATTATCTCGGCGTAAGCCAACTTTCTGATCAGTGTTGCCGTAGCTTTCATTTGAACCTACTTTCGAAAAAATCGAAGCATATTTTTTTTCGAATTTTTCTCAAAAATAGAAAAATCACTCACGAAAAAATAAAAAGAGTTCCGATGGTGGAAATTTAATTTTTATTTTCTTGAAAGATACTCAAAAGACTTTCCTAAAAACTCAGTTCCTCATATTTTATCTATCGTTTAAACTGTTTGAGCAGCACTCATTTTAGAGTTTTTTGAGAGAAATTGTCAAAAAAAGTAAGATGAAATAATTTTTGAACGAGACGTCCTAGAAAATTTTAACTGCCATTTTTGAATTCCTCGTCGCAAACTCTATGTTGGGTTTGATCAAAAAATTTCCAGGACTTTTCTTTCATCCGATTTAAGCGGATTCAAATTTTTCAGCACCACTTAAGTGGTGCTGAGCTTCCAAGGGTTAAGTTTTACTTCCGAAGAAATAATTTTTGATCGGAATTTGGAATTTAAATTTCAAATGAGCCAGTTTTTAAGAAAGTGTTTTGAGTACAATAAGCAAGAAAAATTAGCCTTCTGGGCATATCTCGAGCAAAAATATTGTTTTAGGAGTGAAATTTCAAAATATCTTATTTCGATATTAGTATGGATAAAATGATATGTTTTTAAAAAAATATAATTTGTGAAAATCATGCCAGAGTGGTACTCTTATACCATATTTGCCTTAATATTGTTATACTAATCAAATATTTTCATTAAATCGAGAAAACTAACAATTTTTTTCTAAAAAACGTAATTTTCATGAATATTTTGAACTTATTTAGAAATATTTTTTGATTTCCAACAGATATACTTAATCAGACAAAAGTATTGAGTAGAAAATTGCACTACGCAGTTATGGAGATGAACATACATTTCCTGGAGCCTACCATGAGGTAGTATCAGGTGGTTTAATTAACCTTGATTTTCAAATGTTTTTTTCTAGAATTAAACATAAAAGTTCAAGAATATGAATTTTTTTTTTCGAAATTTCAACTTGATCATAAAGGAAAAATTGAAGATTGATCTCATAAGAGTTTTATGTAAACAACGCTCAAAATATAGCCTCCTGAAAGGCTATTATGCCTCGGCGGAACTTTTTTTTATATGCTTCGGAGGGTTAAGGGGGTACTCAACGGTTTTTTAATTTGGGTTAGGGAAATGATAAATGCACCAAATAGCCTCAGGAAGGCCACAAAATACATTTCTGCTCTTATCATAAAAATTTTTTTCAAGATTTTTCGAGTTTTTTCAGATTTTTTCTAAGTATTTTTTTCGGAAAAAATACATAAACCTCAATTTTAATGAAAAATTCTAAGAATACGTAGAAGTGAGGAGTACCTTTTTGCTTCAGTTTTGCAGTAGCTTTAATTTGAGAGTAATTTCAGTTCAATCGGATGAAAATAATTTCCTAGAAACTCCAAAAATTGACTTCCGGTTGAACTAAAATCCAATTTTCTATAAATAAGAGCATATATTGAAAAAAACTAATTCACCAAAAATAAAACCGACGAGTTTCCCCAACTAATGCTAAATTTTAGAAAAATTCTATCAAATCAATTTTGAGAAAATTTCGTTTCAATTTGAAATTTTAGCGTTTTCATGATTCTAGAATATATCGGATCAAAATTTTAATTTGACGTAAGCAAATTTTTTACTCAGTTAA
>SCLH01000161.1:109144-120752 GCA_004367855.1 Oikopleura vanhoeffeni
AAAATTTCGAAAAAACATTTTTGATGATTGGGTTCTTAGTACACTTAATTATCACCCAGTATCAATTTAGAGCATTTTTAATGCCTCTAAGGCCTTTATTAAATCAGAGTCGCATACCCCCTTAAGGGCCTCGGTGTATTTTGACAGATACGGATATGGGATCTTGATGAAAAACTTTTTACTAGGTTTATATGGATTACCGGACCTCAGAGTAGAAATCCTAAATATTTGAAAAATGCGAAATCTGAGCATTTGATTGGTTGATCCTTTCTCAACCTGACCAATGAAATCGGCCTATTCCGCAATCAAGGCTTTTGATTGGGTGTTAATATCTTGCGTTGTTTGTATCATTCAAATATTTAGGTTTTATACTCTGAGGTCCGGTAATCCATATATTGTTCTCAATATACCATCGAAGTAATGTTTCATAATCCAGGCAACTTTTGTAACTACAAAATTTTCGATTTATTGCTTTTTTAGAAAATTTTGAGTTCGAATTAAACTTTTTCGCATTTCCCCCAAACAGTTATGAATATTTTTTTGAAAAAGTTCGACATTATAAAAAAAAATGCTTATTTTTTGTTCAAATTAATTTTTCATTATTTGTTTCAAATCAACGAAAAACACTTTCAAATGGCCACTTTTAAACTTTTGCGTAGGTGACGACATAGTTTTTTATATGGCTATTTGAAAAACTTATATGAAATGGTTTTTGGTTTTTCGGTCGAAACTATTTGGAAAATTTGAAAATTTTTCTCATTTCTTGTCAAAAATTTTTCAACCTAACTTTTGAATTCACACGGCTTAAAATTGGCGAATGACACCTTTTATTTTTTCAAATATGTCCTCGTTTTGTTTCTTCGCTCTTGTTTATATTCTGATCATAACTTTTTTGAAACGAAACTACGGTTCGGGAGAAATCTTTTAAGCTTTTAAATCCAGAATTAAAAAAATTGTATCAACACGCGAAACTTGCCAATTAGTAGCCGACCATCCACCGTTTTAAAATTTATTTCATTCACTCATTCATATTTTTTTTCGATGTGCCAAAATTTCGTTTTTTCGTATTTTTTCAAAATTTTCGATTTTGACGTAGAAATCGTATAAAAAAAAATTAAATAAATTTTCAACGGTGGATGGGTCGGTGATAACGGTTCCTAATTAATAAAAAAAAGAATTTACCTTAATTTAGATACCTAAAACAGATTATACGAAGTAAGGTTAAAAGTGACAACTTTCGTTAGAAAAAGTTTTTATCCGAAAATTTTGAAGGGGCAAAAAGTTTCCCATCAAGAGAAAAAAAATGGAAAAGTGCAAATCTATCAAATAGCAACGACCCCCTTAAAGCTTTCAAATTTTATTTGGAGAATTTTTTATTCGAAAATACCAAAGTAGCAAAAAATTTATAAGAGAGTCGTGATTTTTACGTAAGGCCCGTCTTATAAACTTTGATTATTTTTTATCAAGATGACCCCTTTAGTTTCGATTTCGAACATGACATTTTACCCAAGGTATTTTGAAGATCGATCAGTCTGAAAAGATTCCTCCACACATGTCATAATTTATCAAAAAAGACATGTACGACGGATATGAATATGATAAGATTTGTCGTTTCAGATTGATAGACTCATAAAATTTATTTCGATAATCAGTTCGAGTAAAAGATAGATTTGTAGCCCTGCACCTAGACCCGTTTTACGAATGTAGAATCTTCACAAGAACAATGTTTTGGTAGTAGATCGTCAGATAAAAATAAAGCGCACCTTTTTGGAAAAAAAAATAGTTTCCATAATAGTGAACCAAAAATCACAATGACTGAGGTCTGATGCTGTGAATACGAATAAATGTAAAACTTTATTCAAATATTTTTCAGGAATAAGTAACATAAGTAGAATTGAAAACTCATTTAAATCACGCCCGTATGAAAACCGAGGTGTTGAGTTTTAGATTTTTTTTAAAAATAAATATTTTTTCGATGTTGAGCTTTTGTCTCTTTTTCTTTTTCCCCAATAAAAAATGGGGTTTGGGTTGAAAAAAAAAAAAAAAAAAAAAAAAAAACCTGTAACTTTTTGAAGATAGTATACCTAAAAAGTCTATTTTCGTCCGCACATAAAATTCTCTTGCTTATGAATGAGAATTGAAAGTAATTTTTAAATGTGTGCTGTATTATTGAAATTAATAGAACATGAAATAAAGGAAAATGGGCAGTTATGGTTTTTTTTTTGTTATTTTTTCTTCTCATGCTAAAGTTTATCATGACAATATGGCAATGAGTTTTGTATTTTTTCCGATTCTAGCTGCAGCATCCTCCTCATTCATCGAGAGTTGATATTTTGTAATTTTTTTGCCCTTTTGACTTTTTTCTAATTTTTCTACAATCGCTGATTGAACGAGAAACTGCACCGCGTCTTTCAATTCAGGATCGGTAACTTTGGGCAGTTTGTTGTCAGTAGTGATTATTTTGTAAATACGAATAATTTCGGTCATGGTGTTGGCATATTTTTCCTACAAATAAGTGTTCAGTTATTTTTATGTCGATATGAACATTTTAACCCCATCAGTGCCCACAAGTTAAATTTGACATATCCAGTTTTGCATCGATCCTTATCGATGAAAATTGAGATTTTCCAGATGCCATATTAAATCTGGATAAGCTTATTATAGCAAAAAACATATAATTTTAATTTCCAGGATATAAATGTTTATTTACAACCAATTCGCGATAATATGACATGTTTATCGATGTACGTACGGCAAAACAAAGTTAGGTTGTTAGTGAAAATAAGTTAGACTTCTAGTTTCAGCCCGAACTTGTTAAGAGTCTAAATCAAATTGATTGCATTAAAAGTTATTATAGACAGCAACATTCTTGATTCGAAACTTATTTTGCCGGCATTTGTTTTTTCGCGGGGATAATAAAGGGGTTTAAAGATTTGAACTTGATTTGAAGTCATACAAATTATTTTTCAAACGCTGCATTATAACTATTATAAATAATCTGCGTGAAATCTGTTCTTTTTAATATCTATTCGTAAATTTACGTGTATTTTTATCTTAACTTTGTTATCTGCGGCTTTGAAGTGATGAAAAGTACACTCAATTTTACGAATAGATGTTAAAAGGTTTATACGCAGACTATATAATAATAGGTATAACGCAGCTTTTGAAAAATAGTTTGTATAATTTAAAATCAAGTTCAAATATTTAAGCCCCTTATTATCCCTACGGAAAAACAAATCCGGCAAAATTTATTTTCGATTTGTGAATGTTGCTGTCTATAATAAATTTAAATGCAATCACTTTGATTCAGACTCTTAGTAACTTCGGGCACTTGATTATTGTTAGAAAGTAAATATTATTATAAATAAACGTGTCCTCATATTCTAAATATTCAAATTTTTGTATAATAAGCGGTCTTGATCATGTCAAATTCAATATTTTTGAATAAAACATGATACTTTCAAAAAAAAATTTCGAAATCTGGACATGCGTAAATTGCTTATCGTAAGAACCCAATAAAACGGCAGATTTGACAAAAATGATTTTTTTTAAATCGCGCTTGACAGGTTAAATTAATGCGAATACAAGGGAGAAAACCTGCTCAAACCCAAGCCAAAACATTTAAAAATCGGGATATATTGAGATCAATTCGAAGGTTGATTTTGCTCGTTTTCAAATTAAAATTGTATTTTATAAAACTGTGATATTTTGATAAGTAATGCATTTCCGTGACAGATTTTAAGGCCCTGTTAATAAATCTAAAATGTTGACAAACCTCTCTTGCTAATTTGATAAGTCCAATAATGATGAGCTGCTGTTGAAATGGCATTTCTTCCGCCGTCCGATCCGTATAAGTCTGATTTAACACATTATTCACATGACCTATAGTGACCTTTGCGGCCTTCAAATTTCCTGCGATTTCCGTAGCGCGTCTTAAAACATCCAGTGCTTTACGCGCGTCGCCTGCCAAAGCCGCGACACGTTTAGCGCACATGATAATGGAGGTGGGCTCTAATTTTGTCATCATTTCGGGAGTCAAACGCGCTTTTATCAAAGTTGTAATTTGGGCCGCAGTGTATGGGATAAAGTTAAATTGTTCTGGGTGATTTGTGGCACTGAGGTTTGGGAGTACACGGTCGAGTAAATCGAGACCATTCGCAATGCCAATTAATACCAGTTTTGAGCCTTTTTCGGAAGCAATCTCGAATAAATCGTAAAGTATCTTAAAATGGCTTATTTTCTTTAATTTTCCAAAATAATAAAAAAGAAAGCTTATTCGAATTTTTTCAAGAAAAAATAAAAAACTTTTTCGAATTTTCAAAAAGGATATTAAGGTTTTTCGAATTTTTTTCGACAAAAATATAAGAGGATTTTTCGAATTTTAATTTTTTTTAAATAAATAAAAGAGTTTTTTCGAATTATAATTTTTTTTAAATAAATAAAAGAGTTTTTTCGAATTATAATTTTCAAAAAAAAAACCTTTTTTCGAATTTTCAAAAATAATAAAAAGGCTTTTTAGAATTTTAATTATTCAAAAAAAGACCCGGGTATTACTTATAGGCCAAATTTTTACCTGCTCATTTCTTGAGTTTAATTGGTCCATTTCGTCCAAAACGAGCAAATTCATTGGAGTTGATTCGTCTTGTAGGAATTTATGCAATTTTGTTTTTTGCCATCTTAGTGTTTTCGGGATTTGGATTCCAGAATTAAATTTTTCGAGTAGGGTTGGGTAAATTGTTGAGGCATTCTCAACAGACATACAATTTACAAAAACTTAAATAACATTTTAAAACCTTGGATATCAAAGACGCACAAAATTGATTTTTGGAGACATATGAAGTAAGACTATATGTGAACGGGACCAAAAAGAGGGATTAATGGACATTATAGAATCGTGAGTGATCGCAACGATAATGACCGCGGCAGCTCGCAGAACCTAGGAGCTATTGGCGCACTTATTGATGACTATGGAGGAATACAGTCGACAAAAAATATCTTAAAATTTTAATTTATTGAAAAAAAATTATATTTATACTTTCTTTATCAAAGATAAAGGTCAAATTTCAGAGAGTTTATTGGTAAATAATATAAACATCCTAGCTAGATATTTTCAAATAATAAAGTGTTTTAAATTAATTGTTTGTTTCGCTGAATGTCGTGGACATTATCAACTATATTAAAAATTGATAGAGGCGCAATTTGTTAAATAAATACCTCACGGGCGCCTGATTTTTGGGGACAGTTGTAAACCGGCATGTTGTGACCTAGAAAATTTAATATTTCAACTCCGACAACTGCACGAGCGTGTTTCAAAAATATCGAGAGACCAAATACTTGGGTATTTTGCCGGCGGAATAATCGAACAGAACCCAGGAAAGATTCCCCTAGAGTTTTAATTTATCACAAAAGTATTTTGAATCGAGTTCGTAGAAATTTCTCAAATACAGACGGAAATGCAACTTTGTCTTTTTTTTAACTGCAGTTAAAGAAACAGTATGGACAAGATAATATCTACACAGGAGCAAAATGATTGTGAAACGGCCTAATTCTGAAAAAATCAAGTAAAATGGAGAGATATAGTGACTCAGAAATATATAAATGAGCAGGTGTTTTAGGATGATCAGGTGTATCGAGAATAGAGAGTAGTTAAAAAGTAAAAGTAAGTTTTCTGACGAGGAAGATGGCGCCAAAAACTTTTTATACTTTGTAGACCCATCGGGAGTGTTTTTAGGAGTCAGAGGCACCAACCGCGAGGACGGGGCGCCGGACGAAGCTCGATGGGTATCAAGAAGAAATTTAGTAGTACAATACTATCTATATCAACAAGGTCAGTAAGGTTTTTCCATTCTTATTTTCCAAGATCTGTATATTCCAACCATATATATGAAGGAGTCTAACGAAGAACATGCAATGGAAATAAGAGTAAAGAAGGAGCGAATACAAAGTGAACCAGATTAATGAAGAGACATAGAAAGAGTATCTATATATATCGCACTTAGTTACGTAGCATCAAAGGATTGGAGCATATAAAGGGGCCCCCACGGAGGGTCAGCCCTGGGAACAGAGAACCGATAGAACATAGTGTGTGGGTTCATATAGCACACCTCCGTGGCGAGTGTGAGGAAGTGCTAACACAGGCTTAAACTTCCCAGAGACCATTGCTCTTAGATAATACTGGATTCCGTTGTTAGAGCAGGTAGACGTTAATGATGGATAAGCAAACATATAATCGACTGACTCGAATAAACGATCTTATATTATATAAGAAACTCTCGAGGGAGAATAAGCGAGCAATATTTTGAGGCAGTTGGTGATCAGGCTTATTTACACATGGTGTTATTTGTATATACTACTATACTTTCAAATATTATTTTTGTCGCGGTTTCCCTAGTATTTCCATGGCTGTTCTCAGATAATATAAGCCCCGCCTTTCCACACTTTTGAATCAGATAGCCAATTTTAGGAAATATGAAGTTTCTCCGATATTTCAGCCGAGCATTACAGATTTTCCTCGCACCCAAAACAAACTAAACTATTCTCAGAGAGACATCTAAGCAACGATAATGTCGCTTTAATGACCCAAAAAGTTGTCTCCCTCGCAAGGCGAGGCTTGTCTTAAGGGTTGGTCCAATTCATAGCTTTATTTTTTATCGATTCTGTGTTTAATATCATGTCAATAAGCATTCCTAGAAACTTTCGAACGGCCGCCTTTGTCCACCATGTAATTGTTATCCAATGTTGAATTTTGAAGGGCAGTTGGACTTCGACCCACATTTTAGACGTGGGACAGAAATACTCTCGCCCAAATTGGCAGGTCCCATGGACGTGGAGATTTGTGTTTTTATTTGGGGCAAAAATGACGAACATCAGATTTTCTCTTTCGTGGACTCAAACGGCACCCAGCATGTCCATGAGATCTTCTAGACCTGAAGCAATCAACCTGCTTTCCATTATTTTAGATAAGTGTTTTTTATCAATTTTCAGAGTAAAATGTCTAAGCTTGGGAAATTGAGAAAAACTAGAAACTAGCTCATCCGCTGTATTGGGGCCGCTTCTAAGCTTTCTCATAAAAGTGGTTCGATCCGTCACCGCAATAGGTGGATAGTTCAATTTTGATATCAGCGACCTTTTCTGGATTATTACTTGAGACCGCAGCCATATCGAAGCGGGCGAGGAAGAGTGTGGGCGCAAAAATAACTTTGAGCGCTCAACATTAAAGTCTGGATCGAGCGAAACACGCAGGCCATCGACAATATATGATATGACAAGAAGGACGAAGTGCAGTGTAAAAGTACAGAACATCCTTAAAAGTCAAAAAATGGGCGCAATACAACATTAATACTGCCCATACTTTAATAGAAGTTGTTTTGTGTCCAATATCAAGACTCTCATAAGAGTGAATTGTTTATTGGTTTGAGAGATTTTTTTCAAAAAACGGTTTTATAGGGTGAAAAGAGGTTTCGTAAGGGAGTTACAGATGCAGCGGTTCACTATCAAAAAGTCAATATCTGATTCGAGAGAGGAAACCAAAACAAACTTTAAGTTTAAAATGAACCACAGCAATCGGGCAAAATAAAACAATGGTAATAAATAAACAAATACTTTAACGAGATGGCAAATAATCATTGAGGACCAACCTCCATTTTGACTTTAATAATTTCTTACTTCATCAGTCAAGAGCAAAACTCCCAAAAATAATGCTTGAAATAAGTTGATCAAATTTTTCGAGAAAGGCGGGATTTTTTCAGTGCAACAAGAACATGGTAGCAATCGTGGTCGAATGTTCTCGACAAGCGGTTTCATCCTCCATATTCAAGAAATTAACAATGTGTATATCCTAGATAGGCTGTCCGTGTCGCAAATTGAGGATCTCGAGCGAAGTATATATTAAATTAAGACGGAGTGCAAAAACAGTACACATTTGTTCAGAAATAATTTCCAGGAATCAATCTATTCTTTTCTGACAATACATAACCAGCTCACCAGTCATATTAGGATCGATATTTAGCAGTTTTGATCTAAAAATAATCAAAATTGAGCCATTATATTATTGTTTGGCTACAATTCTCAGTGAGTTTAGTTGATTCAATTTTGAATATCGTATAACTGAACTTTGAAAGAGCGGGGTCTCAAAAAAATCTTGAAATAGCGTAAAACTTTGCGAAAAAAGAATAAATATTTGGAAATTAAATCTTGAAAAACAACACCCTCTGTCATGCGTAGCTTGAAAGTAATTTGTAATAAAAACCATGATTTTCAGTGGGTAGTTTCAGGCCGATTCGGACACTTTTGGCGATATCCGGCTGGATGGATTTTAACCAAAAATCGGAAATTACGTAGGTTTCAATCGGAGATATTTGGACAACTTCGTCGATGTAGGGCGGTGAATATAGGCACAACTTTAATAAAAACGTGAAATATAAGAACTAGGTCGATTATCGAATCATTCTAGTTGGAAACCGACTAATCCTTCGCCACAACGTTGTTGCATCGAATACATATTACGTAGAGATTTAAAACATTTTCCAAATATCAGATTTCCATAAATTGATTAGAAGCGTTTAATGACTGACCGGTTCCGACATCAAGAAGCAGATTAATGGGGGGTGCAAGAAAAAACATGCGAACGTTTTTGGTTAGGAAAATCTCAACAGATGAACGGCGAAACTATACTGTGGTCATTTCTTTTGCAAAAGGGTCAAGGTTGATTGAAAGTAAACTGTATAAAATTATTTAATATTCTTTTGGTCAAAAGTTTTGAAATAAAGTTGATTTCAAAAGAATTTCAAAAAATTTCGTTCAATATACGAGTTCAAAATAGTAATATCGTATAGCTTAGATTTTTGGTGAAGTTGCGAGCAAAATATTAGAATAACAAATATACCTCTGGGATAGAGCTTGTAGTTTTCAAGAGGTGGGCCAGTAGACACGTCAAAAGTTGAGCGATAGTGTAAACATAAATATCCGATTATTAAGCCCATTTCAGGCTTTTAAACTCGCACCCACCTTATCATCATATGAGTGGGTATAAAGACCTAGAGAGAGATTTTCGACCCCGGACAATCCCGGTAAAGATTCACTAAATTCACAATTTCGGATAAATATGTGAAATTTGAGTCACTAAGAAGCATTTTTAACGTACACACTTTTCGTCTCGACAAGCCATATATTTAAAAAGTGCTTATTTTTCATATAGTCTAGATACATACTGAAATTATATCCAGCCCCTGACTTGACTATTAGGATACAAAGGTTTTTACTCATGAAATATCTGCAAAAAGTTAGCTTTTTAGACTCTTACAAAAGTTAGACATTTACCGTGTCGCACCTCATTTAGATACTCTATTAGATTTTCAAATTATAGCTCGGAAATTAACAGGCACATAGCTCTAACACCCATGGCGTGAGAACCAATGGGCAACAGAGACCAAATTGGTGCAACATTTTTGTCGCAGATTTTGATTTCTTTCAGGACCTATAATGGAAAGCAACTGGGCACAACCATCCTGAGAGAAATTTTTGGTAAATGAAGTTCTCTGTAATGGCAATTTTTTTCGATTGCCCATCATATATTTGGATAAATTTATAGATCAAATTAATAAATATTATGTGAAAGTTATCACAATATGATTGGTATAATTTGTTATGATCTATGCACCACAAACTATTCCGATAAAACTGTGTTCTCTAAGCGATAATTAATCAGAAAATACAATGTTATCAAGAGAATTAAAAAAAATTCGGGATACTGTGAGACAATGGGAGCAACATCCCCTTGCATATTTACGTTGAGAACCAAATGGGCAACTAGTAAGAACAATGGGTGGTCAAAACACTTTTTCGAAAAGCTCGTGTGTTGACCCATTGGTCTCACCACTGTATATTGAAATTGGTTCAAATAGAGCTAATCATTTGCTCTAATTGTCCACAGATCCGATTTTCCTCCCCCTGCCTGTTCCATAACAATTTCTAAACTCCCGCGGGAATTGAACCCTGAAATTTTCCGGTGCCGGAAAAATTAGACGAGGTGTTTTTCGTAAAAATTCTGATTTTGTTAACTCGGTAACTTTAAACTTAATTCATTTAAAAAACAAGACTGGCGTATTAAAGCCTGAATCGTTGTACGCTACACCAAAAATTGTAAATTAAAGAGGTCTGGTATGTGCCTTATTTCCTGAGACTGTACAATCGAAATGTGCGCATTTGTGCATAAAATTGGAAACAGAACGTGGGTCTGTCAGAACTGTATTCTTGTGAGGTTGACATAAATGACGTTTAGAAGGAAACATTAAACTCGTTCGTGGCTTGCAACAAGCTAGAAAACAGACTCAAGTCTGACGAGTTTAATATTTAGGTGAAGGCTCTTTGAAAATGGAATTAATAGACTCTGATAATGGTGTCACATTCGTAACTTATTTAATGAGAGTCGTGCAATTGGATGAATGTTATCTATTGATATATATGAGAAATATTCGATGTTTATTTATGACAGTAAACAACGCGTACCCCAGACGAAATTTAATGCCTCTGTGAAGCACAACGTTTTCAGAAAGGTTTGCAAGTAATTCTGGATTCTCTCAGGAAACAACCTAGCTATTTCCTAGACTACTAACTTAGCAGATCGTCTTTAGAGTTTTAAACAATACGTGCCAAATTACATATGACTGTTGTTGCGCGATGATTTCAGGAATAGAATACCTTTAATCAACTAATATGTTTCAAGTCTAAGTTTATGGAGCGAAAGTGAATAATTTAAAGTTTATTAATCTTATACACAACTAAGTGCTTAAAGAACGCACTATAAATGTTCGCTTACGTTGCATTTATATAAGACAGAACGAAAATTTTATAAAGGAGACCAGAACTACAATTACACGTGTAAAGTGTACTGTTGGTAGGGACGTGTCTAAAAGCGATTTAAAAGTTCTTTTCGTACGAAAAGCTCACATCCTGTTCGCCGATAAAAATACGCCATGGTACGATAGTATCGTAATGATTAGGCATCTCTTTTAATAGTAAGTACTGTACGTAGACATAACGTAGATAATGGTATAAAACCTGTGGGACGCCTCGTACCTAAGGAAGAAAATACGCTTCACTGTAAAAAAACAAAATGTGGTCAATTTTACAGTAAGAATAAGTTCTAATTAACATCAATTCTAGCTTACTTGGTAGGCGGCTTTAACCAAGACTTTGAATAAAACAACAGATCTTTTCTTTTCAAAAACAAAATTCCAAAAATGCAGTAATTACGCCGGAGGTTACGATGTTAAAAGAAATTCTGTCCGCGAAAATTCAGAACTCTAATTTTCAAACTTTTTCAGAAATACTCTGTTTTGAAGTGTGAAACTTATCGTACACACACAATAAGAAAGGAGAAAAAAACAAAAGTTCTACTCAAATAAATGATTAAATTTTTCGTTCTCGGTAATCTTTCGAGGAAAATAGTGTCTTCCACAGCGTAATTCAGAATTCAAAATCAGCCAAGCGCCATTAACCGGATATATACCTTCTTCCGAATGTTATCATTTTTTCGGTTAATCAGCATTCAATCCAAAAAATGAGATGATCCCAATGGGAGTTAACTCCCGGGGTGTTCTTTCAAACT